>JAJTUV010002844.1:0-101133 GCA_021653895.1 Mastomys natalensis | reverse complement strand
GGGAGGTTTGGGTATGATGTGATTGTAGCTTCATAGAATGAATTGGTTGTTCCTTCCGTTCTATTTGTGAATAGTTGAAAGAATTGTATTGGTTTCCTTGAAGGCTGATAAATTCTCCACTAAAACCATCTGGTCCTGGGTTTTTTTTTGGTGGGGAGACTTTTAATGACTGCTGCTATTTCATTAGGGTTAGGGGACTGTTTAGAGGTTTATTTGCTCCTCTTTTAACTTTGGTACTTGTACTGTCTAGAAAATTGTCCATTTCATCCAGATTTCCAGTTTTGTTGAGTATAGGCCTTTGTAGTAGGATCTGATGATTTGTTGAATTTCCTCAGTTTCTGTTTTTATGTCTCCCTTTTCAGATCTGATTTTATTAATTTGGGTACTGTCTCTGTGCCCTCTGGTTAATCTGGCTAAGGGTTTATCTATCTTGTTGATTTTCTCAAAGAACCAACTCCTGGTTTTGTTGATATTTTGTATAGTTCTTTCTGTTTCTACTCGGTTGATTTCAGCCCTGAGTTTGATTATTTCCTGACGCCTACTCCTCTTGGGTGTATTTGCTTCTTTTTGTTCTAGAGCTTTCAGGTGTGCTGTCAAGTTGTTAATGTGTGCTCTCTCCAATTTCTTTTTGTAGGCACTTAGAGCTATGAGTTTTCCTCTTAGCACTGCTTTCATGGAGTCCCACAAGTTCTGGTATGCTGTTTCCTCATTTTCATTAAATTCTAGAAAGTCTTTAATTTCTTTCTTTATTTCTTCCTTGACAAAGTCATCATTGAGTAGAGCATTGTTCAGTTTCCACATGGATGTGGGTTTTCCCTTGGTTCTGTCATTATTAAAGACCAGCCTTAGTCCGTGGTGATCTGATAGGATGCAGGGGATTATTTCAATCTTTTTGTATCTGTTGAGGACTGTTTTGTGACCAATTATATGGTCTATTTTGGAGAAGGTACCATGAGGTGCTGAGAAAAAGGTATATTCTTTTACTTTAGGATGAAATGTTCTATAGATATCTGTTAAATCCATTTGGTCCATAACTTCTGCTAATTTCAATGTGTCTTTGTTTAGTTTCTGTTTCCACGATCTGTCCATTGGAGAGAGCGGGTTGTTAAAATCCCCCACTATTATTGTGTGAGGTGCAATGTGTGCTTTGAGCATTAGTAAAGTTTCTTTTATGTATGTAGGTGCCCTTGCATTTGGAGCATAGATGTTCAGAATTGAGAGTTCATCTTGGTAGATTTTTCCTTTAATGAGTATGAAGTGTCCTTCCTTATCTTTTTTTATTACTTTTGGTTGAAAGTCGATTTTATTTGATATTAGAATGGCTACTCCAGCTTGTTTCTTGGGACCATTTGCTTGGAAAATTGTTTTCCAGCCTTTTACTCTGAGGTAATGTCTGTCTTTGTCACTGAGGTGCGTTTCTTGTATGCAACAAAATTCTGGGTCCTGTTTATGTATCCAGTCTGATAGTCTACGTCTTTTTATTGGAGAATTGAGTCCATTGATGTTAAGGGATATTAAGGAAAAATGATTGTTGCTTCCTGTTATTTTTGTTATTAGAGGTGGAATTATGTTTGTGTAGCTACCTTTTTTGGGGGGGTTGTTGGAAGATTACTTCCATGCTTCTTCTCGGTTGTAGTTTCCTTCCTTATGTTGGCGTTTTCCATCAATTATCCTTTGAAGTGCTGGGTTTGTGGAAGATATTGTGCAAATTTGGTTTTGTCATGGAATATCTTGGTTTCTCCATCTATAGTGATTGAGAGTTTTGCTGGGTATAGCAGTCTGGGCTGGCAGTTGTGTTCCCTTAGGGTCTGTATAATAGAAGACCAGGATCTTCTGGCTTTTATAGTCTCTGGTGAAAAGTCTGGTGTAATTCTTATAGATCTGCCTTTATATGTTACTTGACCTTTTTCCCTTACTGCTTTTAGTATTTTTTCTTTGTTTTGTGCATTTGGTGTTTTGATTATTATGTGACGGGAGGTATTTCTTTTCTGGTCTAGTCTGTTTGGTGTTCTGTAGGCTTCTTATATGTTTATGAGTGTCTCGTTCTTTAGGTTGGGGAAATTTTCCTCTATAATTTTGTGAAGATATTTACTGGCCCTTTAGATTGGGAATCTTCACTCTCATCTATACCTATTATCCTTAGGTTTGGTCTCCTGATTGCATCTTGGATTTCCTGGATATTCTGTGTTAGGAGCTTTTTGCATTTTGCATTTTCTTTTACTGTTGTGTCGAGGTTTTCCATGGTATCTTCCGTGCATGAGATTCTCTCTTCTATCTCTTGTATTCTGTTGGTGATGCTTGCATCTATGACTCCTGATCTCTTTCCTACGTTTTTCTATCTCCAGAGTAGTCTCCCTTTGAGATTTCTTTATTGTTTCTATTTCCAGTTTTAGATCCTGGATGGTTTTGTTCAATTCCTTCACCTGTTTGTTGTGTTTTCTTGAAATTCTTTAAAGGATTTTTGTGTTTCCTCTTTAAGGGCTTCTACCTGTTTACCTGTGTTCTCTTTCAATTCTTTCAAGGATTTTTGTGTTTCCTCTTTGAGGGCTTCTACCTGTTTACCTGTGTTCTCCTGTATTTCTTTAATGGAGATACTTATGTCCTTCTTAAAATCCTCCATCATCATCATGAGAAGTGATTTTAATTCTGAGTCCTGTTTTTCCTGTGTAATGGAGTATCCAGGGCTTGCTATGGTGGGAGAACTGGGTTCTGATGATGTCAGGTAACTTTGGTTTCTGTTGCTTGTGTTCTTGCGCTTGCCTTTCGCCATCTGGTTGGCTCTAGTGTTACCTGTGCTCACTGTGTCTGACTGGAGTCTGTCTTTCCAGTTATCTTGCTTGTGTCAGATCTCCTCGGATTCCAGATGTCTCTGTGTTCCTGTGATCCTAAGCTCCCTCTGCTCTGGATGCAGTAAGTCTTTTAGGATGTCTCAGGATCAGATGTTTCCACAGGCGCAGACCCGCTAAGTGTCCTCTGCTCCTCTGCTCTGGGTGCAGTGTGTCCCTCTAGGATGTCTCAGGATCCGGTGTTTCCACAGGAGCAGACCAGCTGCAGGTCCGCCCCAGGCCAAGGACCAGGCTCCCGGCGCAAGGGAAGTTATAGTCCGGAGGGGCGGGCTTTGGGTGCCTGCTAGTTCCTTAAGCCCCACCTGGCTCCCAGTTGTAACTCTGGGCTTTGGGGTATTGGGCAAGGTGTCTTACCCTCTGCTCTAGGTGCAGTGAGTCCCTCTAGGATGTCTCAGGATCCGGTGTTTCCACAGGAGCAGACCAGCTGCAGGTCCGCCCCAGGCCAAAGGGGGTATTTTTATTATGATATGAAAATAAGAAAGCCTTTTCTAACTTATGAATTCTATCCAGGTTTTCACTGATGTGAGTCATAATTGAAAAGAATGATAATTTCATACAGCTCATTATCATCAGATATTAATAATGGGTATACAAAAATATTTTGACTGGATTTTGAAATTAGTATCTTCTGCTCATTCTCTAAGAATTTGTATCAGACTAAAACTGACACTAGACAAAATACAATATGAATATGAAGACATAAAATGTGAAGGCACAATTCAGTTGGAAAGAAAAGACAATTAAACATCAAAGTTGATACAAAATTAGAGAAAAGTTATGGTCTTATTATATGATGAAAATTTCAGATGATTTTATTTGTGTTGTCATGCACATGGGTTCATATTAACTGTAGTCAGCTAATTTGACAAAAGTCAAATTATTGTACTGGGATGTAGATGATACAGTATCAAAAGAACAATGAAAGACATTGTACTACCCTTTGCATTTGCCTTATTGGTATTTTCTAATTTGATGACTACAGCAGTTTCTATTTTCTATCCATTTTTTTTTTATTTTGAGACCAATGGTTACATAACTCAAAGTGAGGCATACATTTTAGAATTCATAAAAACCAAAACAAGTATGCAAAGTATATGTGTGAAAACAGTCTGTAAAACCATTGCATCTAAGTGTGTACATGTGGAATGGTGTTGGGAACACTAAGGTAGGATAGTTGGAAAAGTCAGAATGACCAAGTGAATGAATGATCTGTATGACATTTTCAGGTCACTAATCATACTTACTGATTAAGATTTCAAAAACTACCAACACTCTAAAAAATATTATTAACAACTTGATCTGGAGACAATTAACCTTGTGCTCGGATGGATTCTTTATTTTGTGCAGGCAGAAGCCTCCTAGAACTGTCAAATTCAGAATGCTCTTGGTTTTAGGATGAACCTATAGACATTTCTGTACAATTTATTTCTTGACTTCATCTAAAAATGCTCTAGATATCTTTTTTTTTTTTTTTTTTTTTTTTTTTTTTTTTTGCAGTTGAACAGCTTTATCACCACTTTCCCTTGAATAGTACTGAGGGAAAAAAAAAAAAAAACAATTTGGAGAAATTCCTAATCATTTTTCTGTAGTCATAAATGAACCAGTTTCAGGATAATAGTATTCAATATTAAGTCATGACAAAAGCCCAAAAACCAAGGCCTTGCTTTTAGAAAACCTCCTGAAGAATTTTGAGACCTACTTCTGATAACTTTCTATACTATCAAAATGTATAGTTATCCAATGTATTCTGCTCTGCATATTCATAAAAGTTTAATACAGAAATTATAGGAATATTAGACAAAATATTATAGAGTTCTTTATTTTACAGTCAATCAAAATGAAATATATCTTTATCATTAGGAGTTCCTCATTAAAATATTTTAAATTGGAAACTTTAGAAGTACTTCTAAAAGAAACAGAACCCTAAAATACTTTTTAATTTGTGCAATCTGCTTAAAAGATTATAAGTATGGCTACTGAATTCAATCATGAAATTTGGTGAAGCTTAAAAAAAAATAGAAAAAGCTCACCTCTGTTATATAGTGGACATAATTGTGGTATTATGAATCAACTGACATTTTAAGGTGATAGGCACTAACTTTATGCTTTCAGGAGATAATGCCGAAGTCTGTTCCATTTACTATCAAATGTACAGTTCAGACTCTTGGAATATTTGCTTTTAATGTTAAATAAAGTTATGCCTAGTTTTGTGACTTCTTGTTTCTAGATAAAGATGAATGTTATCTTAATGTTTTGAATTTAAAGTATCAGTTTGTATGACAAGTTTTCATTAACCTCGTCTCCAACTCCTGTTATACCTAACCATTGGCTACATTGCTTCCTCAAATCCTTGTTAAAATGTTACCATGTAAGGGCTTTGTTAACAATATAAACATGAACTATTCATAATCCTTTTCTCTCCCATAGGAAAACAATTGTATTATCTTTTAGCACTCAAATTATTCTGTCTATATTCCATTTGTTTCTAATGAAGAGCTCTTGTTTTATTCATCTTTCTCCTTAATACTCATTTGAATGCTTATCTTATCGAGGGACAGTTGAATGAATTGTTGAAGTGAAGTATTTCCCTTTTCATAAAAATTTAATCTCTTTTGTCTATTAAAGAGAATCACCTTCTATTTTTCAAAACTGAATCACTTGTCTAACAAGAGGGAGTCGATGTAATCAGTATAAGACAGCTGGGTATGGGAGAAAAATAAGTGGTGTGTCAATTTCCATACTGTGTACTTAATTCTAATGTAATTATGGCTAATACTTGTGATTCCCATATGGTAGTGACATTAGTTTACTCAATGAGAAAACTACAATTATACCTAAAATTGAGGTTCTGCTCATCACCTCAGGGATATTTATTTATTTTTAATTTCTAAAATACTTTTCTTCATTCTGAGAAAAGAAACTTAATTTTTCATAGTTGGTAGGATAATTTTCTGGGAAAATATTGGTAGAAATACTTATTGAGAATCACTGAAGAACCACATTGCTATTACTTACCAGAAATATTTTAAAAAATCTTTTTTTTTGGTTGAGTTACAAAAACAAATGCATAGTCTTTAATTTCTGTGGTGAATACTTTAATGGTATGATAGAACATTTTGATTTTCCTTCCTGTTAATTTCTTCTGAATTGTTACTATTTTCTTATATATCTACCATTCTAATTATATTTTGAAATACTAGCATTTTATTCACAGGTAATATTTTTCAATGTGATTTTCAGTTCAAATTCAGTGAAGGGAAACAGAAAATTCAAAATATTGATTCCTATAGTTTTCTGTTGTATTGTTTAGTCTAGTTTAGTTCTTCTTTTTTGAGACAGTGTCTTGCTACACATTTCAAACCTACATAAAATTCACCGGGTAGTCTATGGTGGCCTGAGTCTCACATCTATTCTCTTTCTACAGGCTCTGAAAATGCAGAAATTACATATATGGACCACCATTGTCAACTCTTATAGTTTTCTATTTTTTCTCTAAAGTATGTGTGCGTGTGTGTATCTGTGTGTGTGTGTGTGTGTGTGTGAGAGAGAGAGAGAGAGAGAGAGAGAGAGAGAGACACACACACACACACACACACACACACACACACACGCCTGCTCAATGCATGTATGTGTGTAGATAAGAACTTCAGAACTATGAGGATTAAATCTTCTTCTTCCATATGATAGAATTCAGGTCATCTAGTTCAACAGCAAATATGCTTTTACCCTGAGCATCTCTTTGTGGCCCAGCTATTTTAGTTTTCTTAACTAGATAAATGTTGTCATTAAGAACTAATTGTTTTTAAAAAATTAAGGGACAAAAAGTGGGGTAGAGCCTGAAGGGAAGGCCATCCAGAGACTGCCCCACCTGGGGATCCATCCCATATACAGTCACCAAACCCAGACACTATTGTGAATGCCAAGAAGTGCTTGCTGACAGGAGCCTGATATAGCTGTCTCCCGAGAGGCTCTGCCAGAGCCTGACAAATACAGATGCCAGCATTTGCTGCTACCATTGTCCTGAGTATGAGGACCCCAGTGGAGGAGTTAGGGGAAAGACTGAGGGAGCTAAAGGGGTTTACAACCCCATAGGAGGGACATCAATATCCACTGATGCCCCCCAGACCTCCCAAGGACTAAACCACCAACCAAACACATGGAGGGACCCATGGCTTCAGCTGCATATGTAGCAGAGGATGGCCTTATCTGTCATCAATGGGAGGAGAGCCTCTTAGTCCTGTAAAGGCTTGATGTCCCAGCTTAAGGGAATGCTAGAGCAATGAGATGGGAGTGGGTGTAAGGAGGAGCACCCTCATAGAAGCAGGGGTAGGGAGAATGGGATAGTGGTTTGTGGAGTGCAAACTGGAAAGGGAGAAAACAAAATCAAGCAATATTAGTTAACTGATTTGGATACTTTATTTGTTACTTGCTCTTGCATAACAAATTAAACTTAAAATTGCAGCTTAAAAAATAAAATTAGGTTATTTGGACTGTTGGTATCTAACTTAAAAAATTACCATTATGTCTAAAGTTATTTTTAAAGATCATGTAAGTTAAAATGGTAAATTATCTATCCTATGAAAATTTATGATTATTGCTTTTTGATTATACTGGCTCCAAAATAATCCTCATTTTTTATGATAATAAATGTCATCTAAGATTTTTTATCATGACACTTCATTTGATTTTCAAAATTCATTTGTACATTAGAACTGAAATTCTCTGCATCTATAATATTTTCCATATTATGGTTAATACTTTTGTTATTTGATTCCTAATGGATATATCTCCAAAACCCAAACAAACAAACTTCTGCACCTCAGACTCAGGGAACATTGTGGAAGAGGAGGTAGAAAGAGTATAAGAATAATGGGAGAAGTTTTATATGTAATCATATCTCCTAGAAATGTCAGAAGCTATATCCATTATGTCTCATAACTAAACAAGCTTAACCAGGACAACAGCAATAGACATGTTAATATGGACACCAGAATGCCCAAGAACCCGCACACTTACACAAAGAAATATAGGCCTAAAGAATTCTGAGAGCAGAAAAAGTCTTCCCCAGGAAGACTCTCCAATTGGTTGTCCAATATCAACATTATAAAAACTGAGAAAGTTGTATACACATACACACACACACACACACACACACATTACATGTAAGTGCATGTAACAATGATTAATTTATAAAAAAAAAAAGGTCATGAACTTTGAAGAGAACAAAGAGAGACATGTGGGAGTGTTTAGAGGGTACAAAAAGAACAAGGGATAACTATATAGTGATCTCAAATTTGTTTTGAACTTCTTAAAAAATTGTTTTATAGTTTTAGCTTTTTATTTGGGACTTTAATCCACTTGATTTGACTTTTACATTATGATATCAGGTCCAACCTCAGTCTTTTGCATTTGGTTATAGTGTTGTCACAGCATCGGCTGTTAAAATCACTATTATTGTCTTGTTGTATGGGATTGCACCTTTAGGAAGTATCATTGACAGTTTTCTAGGTATATATCCTGAGTTTTGATGATATCATAAGATAATCTTGATTCTTGACTTACAGTTTTCCTCAGCATATGATAAACTTTGGGTATGTTTGAAACAAGTATATGGTATTGGTATGCTGAGTTCACCATTTGTATCATCTTATTCGTATCTTTGCTTTCTCAACTTGAGATTTGTTGTCATAATCTGTAAATTTTAGAGGAACACACAAAACTGCATTTAAGATTGCTGGAGGCCCCAGTGTGGGGAATTTGAGAGTGGGGAGGTGGGAGTAGGTAGGTGATGTCACACCCTCATAGAAGCTGGAGGAGAGAAGATAAGATAGAGGTTGGGGGATGGGGAAAGGGATAACATCTGAAATGTAAATAAATAAAATATCCAATTAAAAAATTATTGCTGACTTTCCCTGTTTATATCTTTGCATTCTATTGCAGTCAATAGAGTGAGAGCCCTTTACAGACTTTATTATTATTTATTTATTTATTTATTTATTACTTACTTATTTAAATGTTTATTTCTTTTGCTTGCTAATCTAAGTTTCTTGATAAAAAGAAAAAATACATATGTCATTGTAATATTCAAAAGTAATAATTAAAAAACCATAAAGACTGAATCTCAACTTATTGTTGAATTTAAGCAAGTAGACATTAAAGTAAAGTTGATTTTAAAATTTCTTCTATGAAATTTTTGCATAAACATGTTGCCTGGTATCGCATATTGGTATAAATATATGACAGTTGAGACAATGTGAGAGTTGGATGAAAACAAACTGGAGGTTTAACCTATAGATAATTTTCATGAACTAACAGAATACAAGTTTGGAATGAAAAGTTGGCTTAGCAGTTAAGAGCATTTGCTGGTTTTCCAACAAAATAGATTTTTGTAGTTCACAATCTTCTGCAACTGCTCTCTAAGGGATACAATGACCTCTTCTGCCCCTCTCCACATACTTGCATATTTTCTTTTAGTGCTATATAAGCAATCTAGTAGTATGACCTGCTTTTTTATATTTTTATTTTATTTTATTTTTGCCTTCAGTTGAATTTGAGTACTCCTAAAGACTTTGGCTATATCATGAGGTTATTTCTATGATATCCCTTTATACATAAACTTATATCTAAAACTTTACTCTTAGACATACTTTGGCTATATTATAGAAGCTCTGGTCCATGATGTTTTTATTTTCATTTGAATCTAGGAATTTTTATATTTTCTCCCTAATTTCTTCTATGAATACTGTTTATTCAAATATGTATTGCTCAATAATCAAGTATTTGTGTATTTTTTAATCAAGTCACTCTACTGATTTTAAATTTATTTCTGTGTGTGGACTCATACCAGAAAATATTTTAATATTGTTATATATTAACACTTGTTTTGGTCTTTTTGATGGGGCAGACTCCTAGCTGGTCTGCTCCCATGAAGACACCACATCCTGACACATCCTAGAGGAACCACTGTGCTAAGAGCAGTGGAATCCTAGCTGGTCTGCTCCCTTGAAGACATCATATCTTGACACATCCCAGAGGAACCACTGTACTCAGAGAGGCAGAAGAGCCACTGCACTCAGAGCAGCAGAGGAACCACTGTACTCAGAGCAGCAGAGAATCCACTGCATTCAGAGTAGTTGAGAAAGCAAGATTCTCAGGAGCTCTAACCCACAAAAGATCATAGGATTTCAGGATCCCAGAGAAAGCCTGAGTCCCAGGAGCTCTTCCACCCAGGATCTCAGGATCAAAGGCTCACAGAAACAGCTGGTCTCTGAGGAGTTCTGACACAAGCAAGATAACAGGAGAGACAGGTTCCTCTCAGAGACAGTGAGTTCAGGTAGCACTAGAGATAACCAGATGGCAAAAGGCAAGTGCAAGAACATAAGCAACAGTAACCAAGGTTACCCAGCATCACCAGAACCTAATTCTCCCACCATAGCAAATCCTGGACTCCACATCACACTGGAAAAGCAGGATTCAGATTTAAAATAACCTTCATGATGATGATAGAGGACTTTAAGAAAGACATAAATAACTCCCTTAAAGAAATATAGGAGAACACAGGTAAATAGGTAGAAGTCCTTAAAGAGGAAACAAAAAAATCCCTTAAAGAATTGCAAGAAAACATAACTGAACAGGTGAAGGAATTAAAAAAAAACAAAAACAACCCCCCCCCCCAGGATCTAAAAATGAAAATAGAAACCATGAAGAAATCCCAAAGGGAGTCTACCCTGGAGATACAAAACCTAGGAAGAGATCAGGAATCATAGATGTAAGCACCACCAACAGCGTATAAGAGATAGAAGAGAGAATCTCATATGCAGAAAATATCATGGAAAACATTGACAAAACTGTCAAAGAAAATGCAAAATGCAAAAAGCTCCTAATACAAAACATCCAGGAAATCCAGAACACAATGAGAAGACCAAACCTATAGATAAAAGGTATAGATGAGAGTGAAGACTCATAACTTAAAGGACCAATAAAAATTATAGCAGAAAACTTACTCTAGCATACTCTAATCAAATGATGCCAAGAAAGCACTCTAACCAAATGGTGTTAAGACTCAAGCAGATATCATTGTTGTAATATCTTAAAAAATAAATTTGAACTAAAGCTAATTGATAGAAATTAGAGAGATAACTGGGGCGGTGGGCTGTGAGAGGCAGCTGAGTACCTGGTCAATCACAGGCCTTGAACCCCAGAGACCCTAAAGGGATGGTGGGTGTTCGGTCTTCTTGCTCCTGGGCCTTGGTTCCTTTCACTTAGGACAGCCCTCTACAGCCCCTCCCAAAGAGAGGTTTGTGTCACCACAGCACAGGTAGAGGGCGTGACTATAGGCCACAGAGCCTCAAGAGATCTCCATATTAATGAGATATCTAATGGCCAATTAAGCATAGCCAATTAAGGATTCCTCCCCAGACCCTCCTCCTACTTGCAAAAGTTATTCAACCTCAGGCCTGCCTTGAGAACTCGGGGTACAGATTCATTCACTTTCTGTCATGACAATAAACATTTTAAGATCATGGACTACCCCTCGTACTTGGGCTCACTGTGGGAACCGTGGAGAAGGTCTTCAACTACCAACCACCATCTAAACTCTCGCTGAGGACCACTCTGAGTTCCAGCCACAGAGCCCACCAACTCAATAAAGCTAGCCGAGCCAGCCATGACCCAGCCAAGCAAGTCGCCTCAACCAAGAGTCTCACCTATCCTTCGGGGCACAGACGGAGCTTCTCCCCCTCGCCCCTTTCGACTGCAGGCCAGTCCAGCCCATACACCCCGCCATCCCAACTCTTCAGTGGCCTCGCAGCTGTGCCTGGGAGCCAAAGGGTCTGAGATCAGTTGATCCTTGTCTGCCTTCTTTCCCTGGGGTACCCAAGCCAAGATCCCTGGCCCACATGGACCTCAGACTGGGATCTCCCCATACCCTGAGTGGAGCTCTGTGGCTTCCCATAGCCTGACATCCACCCAGCACCATGTGGAGTGAACTCAGTAAAATTCCCGCACTCTGCCCCCTGAGCCATGGCTCTAGCTGCCTGGAATGGCAAACACGTGGATCCACAACTCAGCCCAACAGAACCCATGCCCATGCATGAGCTACAGCACCACATAACTCACTCTACTCAAGGAAACAACCTAGAAGACATAACTATTGTAAACATATAATACCAAGCTCTGATACACACATATGTACTGCTGGAGTTAAAAGCACAGGCAATTTCAATACCCTACTTACTGCAATAGACAGATCAATAGACAAAATATAGATACAAAATACAAATACATTACTTCATAATAAAAATAGAGTAGGAGAAATATAGCTAAAAAACAAAAAACAAAAAAACAAAACAAAAACAAAGAAGAGCTATATATAAGAAATGATAGTTTCCCACTAGGAGAGTCAGCTTCTGAGATTCCCTTGACTATAGAAACCCTTTCTGTCCCTATATGAGGCTGCAGTCCATCTTCCCCTGTTGGCATTTTGGCCAACTGCAAATGAATGACAAAGATGTCCCTCGCCATGAATCAACATGGTCCTGTCTAAAGTCGGAGGAAGCAAACCTCCCTGATTTCTGTCTCTCTACAGCTGCTTTTTAAACTGAACAAAGGTTTCACAAAGACCTGAGATGTGGTGCCAAAGCCCACTCATGCATGGTTTAACTTCCCTGGCTTTTCAAGTGCCCTGACCTGAAAGAGAATGGAAAGCCACCTGTTTCTCTCAGGCAACCTTGTCTTTTCACTGTGTTCTTTTTCACCTTATTTACCTGACACAGTCTGGCCTAGATGGGAGACCATGTTTCACTTAATCAGAAGATTCATCCAACAATGGTAAAGGTAATCTGTTGGACCTAACACAGAGGTGCCCTATTTAGGTTTCTGAAGCTCACTGGAGCTTTCTTAAAATCCTTCAGTTGAAGGGACTGGAGATTTTCCACTGGCTACAGGACCTCACTCCTTCAGTAGAAAACTGTTACAACCTTCCAAAGGCCTCATGGCTCCTTAACACTGGAATTATATAGTTTGGGGATATCTCCTATGTTCCAAGAGCATTTGGTCATTTCCAGACATAGAGGACACTCAACACAGCTGGAAATTTACCCTTGTCTGTAACTTAGTTTTGGGCCCCACTGTGGGTTTTAATTTGTTTGTACCAAAAGATACTCCTTTGGCCCGTTTGAGGGATAACTTAAAGGAGCTCAAACTAAAAGAATTGAAAACTGTGACTGTTCTTTCCCTTTCAAGACAGATGTTGCCTCAACATATACTGGACAAATTACCACCACTGTTCTACATTCAGAACATTCTATTTCTTATACCTAAACTTATATAAATAGCTCCATAAGATTGAATGGTAGACTTCTGTCCCCCATAAAACATCCAGATCACCTAAATCTTTCTCAAACCTCTACTTACAACCATACCCAGAGCCAGAATGCCTTTTTATAACCCTTTTAGCATAGGCCATTTTGCCTGTTTGTTTCTGCCTCTCCAAACCTGGGAACTTTTGTTTGTGTCTTTAACTGCTAAGAGGTAAAATCATATCAGGTTGTCTTCTCCCATCTGCAAATACACACAATAACTCGTTACAGATACTGAGTGGATCACTGAGTTCAATCTCAGAGAAATTCAAATGTCTTTTGGGTATGGAAAAGCCTTCCTCACTGGCTGTTCTCCTCTACCAAGAAGGCTGGATCTAGAGTTGGATTTTGGTCCAACTGCCTCAGACCCAAGGATGTTTGTTTCAAATTTTCTTCCAAAGTCTCAGTCCAAGGTCCAGCCATACAACTGCCTCTGTGACAGGGAAAGGAAGAGAAAAGCAGAAAAGTCTAAGAAAAGACACTTGAACCTGAGATAAGCCATGAGGTAAATTACTTCCCATAGATGATACAAATGACAAGTTGTTTAACTTTCTGAATTATCTCCACAACTCATTTTTCTTGGTTTTGTTTACTATCTGTAAAACTTTTGTTGAAAACTAACTTTCTATGTCTTAGATTTCTATGTTCTTTGAGTATTATTTTAAAAGTTCACTTATAGATCATAATTTGCTATACCATGCCATGTATGTAAGTTGTACTCATAGTTTATTAGGAAAAGAATATGCACTGATGAACTCACCTTGGAGTACCATGTGGCTTGCTGCTACTTATGACCCATCTTCACAGTAAATGACAACCACGTGGCAGCCATCTTGACAGCCATGTGACTAGTCACCATCTTTACTAAAGTAAAGATTAAAGGTTAAAGAAGGTTCATGCCTTGTGAGTTTACCACCATGTTTTCTAAGAAAATACAAAGGCAGTATTTGTTAAAGCTTTTAAAATGTTGATTGTTAAAGGGTTGCTTTAACCTTTTCTGTTAATTCAGTTTAAATTATTTATTACAGATTTGACATGACTGACTACATTCTTCTTTCATCTATTTGTTGAGTGTATAGAATGAACATGTAGGGATTTTTTTAAAGGTTTTGTTAGTAGGATTAATTAAAAGAACTTTGTAAAGTCAATCATTTATTCTTTACTGATCAGACATGGTTTCTGGGAGTATACTTTTAAAATTGAAAATTAAAACTTGAAAATCACTTTGTTTGAGGGAATTCAACTTGGAATTAAGTTGACTCATTTTGGAGTATGTGTATTACAATTTGATATTAACCAAAGATGTATTAAGTCATGGTTTTAAATACTAGATGTGGTCATTTATGTCATATTTTTCATGTTTAAAAATTATTTTATCAAATTGTCTCTCACCAAATTTTTGTTTTGCTTAAGATACTAGTTTTTTCCTTAAATAATAACTTAAAATTATTAATTTTTAAACAAATATACAAAGTCAGTTATACTTGGAAGAAACGAGAATCATTTAAACACTTTCTTTTCAGATTCATTCCTTGTATAATGACTTTAACTGACTTCTTTTTCTTTTTTTCTTTTCTTTTCTTTTTTTTTATATGAAACATCCAGGTGTTGGTTCCATATGTAGAATGCCATGTAACAAACTGCTGATTACAGTTACCTTATCCTTCTAAAGAAGTCTGGTACATAGTTCAATGGTATTACAATTGCATTTACCTCATATTAATCTTGATGCAAATGTTTTTCTTATAATTTTGTCTCTTCATATTCCCTTCAGAATTGTACAGTTTTTACCCCTAACTTAAGTTCTGGGCCATGGCCCTTAGATGGACTTTCTCTGAGGCACTCTAACTGCTGCCCCCTTTGTTACCCTTCTGTCAGCCTGGAAGCAATTATTGAGAGATTGACAACCCCAAACCCTTAAAAATCAGTTTGGGTGATTCTAAAATGAGACTAATGGGCCTAGGTCCATACAATTCATCACTTGTCTTGCTATTCAGTAAGGATGGGATCTATGTTATCTTTTAATAGTGCTGCTTCTATGCCACAAATCCTAACATGTTTTTGTTTGTTTGTTTGTTTGTTGTTTAGAAATGAAGTCTAAAGACACAGGAACCAGATGAAAATTCCTTCTGGTTCTCTCATCTCTGGTTCCTCCCTTGGATCACGTTTTTGTCATTATTATCCTATGTTTTTAATCCTATCTTTTAAAGATTTACTTACTGAACCTTATATTATACCCAAATAAAATGTCCCATTCAAGCTCTCCCAACAACTTACCTTATATCTTCTTGATACATCTGTAAAAAGACTCTTTAGGTACTGTGGAGAAGCTCTGGATAAAATGGATTCCAATTCCTTTTCCACATTCAGATATGATTATTTACATTAGCCCTCTATTTTCTTCTGTCATGGTTACTGGCTATTAAAAATAAAGCTGCTATGAACATGGAAGAACTGCCCTTTTGGGAGAGTAGAGAATCATTTTGTTATATGCCCAGGAGTTGTATATTTGGGTCTTGAGATATAACTATTCCCAGTTTTCTGAGAAACTGCCAAATTGATTTCCAGAGTAGTTGTACAATTTGTACTCTACCTAGTAGTGGAGGAGTGTTTCCCTTGCTCCACCACCTCCCCAGCATGTGCTGTCCTTTGAGTTTTTAATCTTTGCCATTCCAATAGGTATAAGGTAGAATCTCAGAGTCAATTTGATTTGCATTTCCCCGATAACTAAGGATATGGAACATATCTGTAAGTACTTCATGGTCATTCAAGATTCCTGTATTGCGAATTCTGTTTAGCTCTGAGCTCTATTTTTTAATTGGGTTATTTTGATTGTTGGTGTCTAAATTCTTGAGTTCTTTATATGTTTTAGATATTAGCCATCTGTCAGATATAGGGTTGGTGAAGATCTTTTCCCAATCTGTAGGCAATTACTTTGTCCTAATGATGGTGTCCTTTGCCTTATAGAAGGTTTTCAATTTCATGAGGTCCGCTTTATTAATTGTTGACCTTAGTGCCTGATCCATTGATGTTCTGTTCAGGGACTTGTTTCCTGTACCAACACGTTCAAGGTTATTCTCCAATTTCTGTTCTATTAAATCAAGTATATCTGGTTTTACATTGAGTTCTTTGATCAATTTGGAATTGAGTTTTGAGCAGGATGACAAATATATATCTATTTGCATTCTTCTACACAGAGACATTTGGATAGACCATCACCATCTGTTGAAGATCCTCTCTCTTTTCCATTTTATGGTTTTGGCTTCTTTGTCAAAAATCAAGTATCCATATGTATGCTCTATAGCTCCTTGCTACTTTTTTCTAGCTCATCTTGGTGCATCTTTCCTGGCAATAGGACCAGTCAGTATCATCATGAATCAACTCTACGCCTGCTTTTTCCTACCTCTTTTCCTCCCACTTCTCCAAACTTCCTGGAAAATCTGTTTATATCAATACCCAAATTATTTGCGTACAGCCCTCTAATAACTGATTTCCAAGTGTCTTCTACAGGACATCAATCACATGATCCAACACAATTGATCAAGTCAAGACTCTCCCTGATAAGTGACCCAAGGACACATCTTCAGTAGACACAGAACTACTCCTTCCATAAAAAACAAACAAACAAACAAAACAAAGCAAACAAAAACAAAAAAACCTCTGATTTCCAGAAAATGCCATGATGACCCCATCCTGTATTTTTTTTTACATCATCTCAGAGTTAGAAGGATTGTTTTCTATTGTAATACTACATTTCTAAGCTTTAGTTGTGAACTACATAAGTCATTTCTGCTTAGTTTTGACCCTTTAATAAGCTGCAATCCATTGTCCCTATGATCATTTTGACCATCTGCACATGCAGACTCCAAGATGCCACCTTGCTGTGAATAAAACATGGTCCTAATTAATGTCAGACTAAGCTTCCCATTCTGTCTGCCTCTTGCATTTATACAGTTGTAAAATTTGAAAGTAATCTAACACAAAATCCACAGCCCACAAGTAAATGCAGAAATACTTGAAGCAATCCCACTGAAGTCAGTAATATAAGATGCTTGTGTACCATTCTCTCCTTGTCAATGTTATGCTCAAAGCACTACCTGGAGCAGTAAGGTAAGAGAAGGAAATTAAAGGGATGTAAATAAGAAAGACACCCAACTATCCCTATTTAAAGTTGACATACATTCTACATCAAAGACCCTAAAACTTCTACAACAAAACTTCTATAAATTATGTATAAATTCAGAAATATGGCAGCATACAAAATAAACTTTCTCAAATGAATAGTTTTTCTATATTCAGAGTACGATCATGAACAAAGTCCTATTCACGATAATCTCAATCAATCAATCAATCAATAAATAAATAAATAAATATTTAGGAATAAACCTAACCAGGGAGATGATGGAGCTCTATAATGAAAATCTTAAACCCCTGAAGAAAGAGATTAAGAAAGACATTCAATTGTGAAAATGAAAATTTTACCAAAATCATTTATAGATTCAATATAATCTCAATCAAAATATCAATCTCATTCTTCACAGAAATGCAAAACATCTTCCTATGGTTTATGTGGAGTCATAATCAAAAGTGTGTGTGTGTGTGTGTGTATGTGTGTGTGTGTATGTGTATATGTGTCTGTATGTGTGTATGTGTCTATGTTTGTGTATATGGTGTGAGTTTTGCTGGCACAAAACAGGTGTATATACCCATAAAGTGAAACTAATGATTAAACATGAGTACATATAAATTCAACCATCTAAGATTTCACAAAGATGTCAAAAAAAAAAAAAAAAAGATGCTAGAAAAAGGAAGGGTCTTCAAAAATAGTCTAAATGAAGAAGAATGTAATTAGGCCCATATCTACCAAGTTGCACCAAAAATAATTCTAAATGGATTAAATCCTAAAAGTGCAACCTTAAACAGATACTGCTACCAGAAAGCATAGGCAGTATGATGCATCATAAAGATGTAGAAAATGACTTTCTCTATAGAACTCCACTTACCCAAGAACTAAGGCCAACAATAGACAAGTGGGACTTTATAAAACCAAAAAGCTACTATATAGGAAAAGACACAAGCAACCAAATGAACAGGAAGCTCTTAAAATGGGAGTGAATCTTTGGCAGCCATACGTTTGGCAGAATATTAGCATCAAGAAGACATAAAAAATTCAAAAAAAAACCCACAAAATAAAAAAAAATGGTTCATTCAAAAATAAAAAAATATATAATATGGGCCTGGAACCTGAACTAGGGTACTCAATAGAAAAAGAAAAAGGCCATGTGACATCAATTCTATACAAAGAAATACAAGCACCTGAACAATGCTGATAATGAGAGCAATCGTTATTACGAGGGAAGAATCAACAATTGGTTATCTAATACTGAATGTTCAGCCTTGAAAACATAACATACATACAAGAAGCATTATATAGACTGGGCACATTATATTTCAGAATATATATTAAAGCCAATCATTGATAATCTTCATGCACACACACACAAACACATGCATCTATATATTTATGTATATATGTATGTACATGTACATATGTGCCTGTAACAACAATTAATGAAAAGAGGCTATGGATCTTAAAAAAAGAGTATGGAGAGCTATATGAAGGGTTTGGAGGGAGGAAAAGTTAGGGATAAATGATGCAATTATGTTGTAATCTCAAAGAAAGAAAAGAAAAAATAAAGAAAATTAGAAAAAAAAATGGCTCCAAATGTTTGTTCTATGTAGCAGTTGCCTTTATCAAATCTTTTCTCTCAGGGTTCAGGGAACTATGCAGAAGTGGAAGTATATAGATTGTAAAAGCCTGAGCATATGGAAGACACCAAGGAAAAAAAGACCTTCTAAACAGCAGAACCAACAAATATGAATCCACAGAGACTATGGCAGCATTCACAGGGTCTCCACTTGTTGTCATCTCTGAGACTTACTGCCTCAATCTGTTATTGTAGGCCTAGTCCTAGAAGCTTCTAGCCTCTATAAAATCTTATCTAAGTCTAGAAAATTCCAGCCTCTGAGACTTACTGTGGAATAAGCTCACCTTTTCTAGTTCTTTCTGAACTATGGATTGCTGGTTCAACTCAACTATTCTGGCTCCAAAGTCCTCTCCATACTGATTGATTCAATCTAGCTTGTCTCAATTTCTAATGAAATTGTTCTTCTTGGCTTCATATTAACTCTGGCAATATGTTCTGATCTTCTGGCTCTTCATTCCCTGGCTCATTCTGTTTTCATCAGTGTCAACTTATCCTCTCTCAAACCTGTCTCTATACAACTCTCCTAGTAAAATTGCCTCTTCTCTTCTCTTTTTCTCTCTCCATGCTCTCTTAAATAACTTCTCTTTCCTTTCTCTAATCATGAGAGTTGGGCATATCCTATTCTGTCAAATATTCTCTTATTCATCACTTTATCTTTGACTCAGTTAGATGTCTCTTTTTATCATGGGTGCTTTCTTCTACAGACTAACTTTATTTTTGTTGTTTGGAACTAAGGGTATATAATAAGAGTGTATTACAGCTAGAAGGAATAAAGGTGTGTGCTAACACTGAACCATGCCATAACTAGAAACAAAGTTTGGTCAAGCATCATATCAACTTATAGCATAGTCCTATACTCTATTACACTGTCATCTCTGTTTTACAATGAGTTAAACAAGAGCATAGGTAAGTTAAGTGTTTGGTAACTTTCCTAAGAAACCCTGGAAGTTGTCACTAATGCACGGAATTACTCAGTTGTGTGAAATAATATTGGCTACTTATTTCTTGCTACCTTTTCTAATTATTTTCAAATAAAAGCAGTTACATTTTCAGGTAATGACCTCTTCTCTTCCCATTCTCCCATGCTGTAGGTAGAGTCTTTTGTTACTCATAACTCATAGTCACATCTGCTATTATTTGTTTAAGAAAGGTAGGAAGTAGGGTTAATGTCTAGATAGTATCTCTGGCATGCTGTATCTCATCTGACTGTGATTTTTCTATAAGATAATCCATTTTTCCTTATATTGTTCTTTTTATTTGTAAATTATTTGTATGTTTATATATATATATATATATATATATATTATATTTATACATAAAATATCTTCTCAGCGCTATTATTTATCATGTCCTAAAGCCAGAGAATGAATCGGTTCAGGTAGTTCTTAGAATTTGAGGACTGTTCAGAATTCAGAGAGCTGAGTGAATGTCTACTATAGATACTAGCCAAGCATCCTTAGTTGCTCATGTGAGTTCTCTTTGGTACCAAAGCAAAGCTTTTAAGCAGCCACTAATGTGCCCTGCTGTATCCCCTGAGACAGTATTTGTGCATACATGCAGGACAAAGTAACCATTATATAAATACTTCAGTTACCCTGAGCACTCCAGCATTATTTAATTCACAAATTCAATACATTAATTACATGACACCCCAATGAAGAATGAGAGTGCTTTTATTTCCACAGGCCACCAAAGCGATTAAGTTAATTCTAAGTAAATTAAATGAAATGGGATTGCAGGTGGAAGTCAACAATACCTTTGACAAGATTGGATTAAGGATTTTTGATTCTCAGAGTTAAGCTCTAAATATGGGTTCATGGTTGGTGCCACAAAAAGCCTGTGGATGTTATTTAAAAGATAGACACGAGGCAAAATCTCTGTAGGATCATCCACCTAACTTTTTGTCAAAATCTATTGTTTAATAGCATTAACACATTTAAACGAAGTACAGGGTAGTACTAGAGAGAATCTATTGAAGGGTGTCTCCGATATATCTGTGCTTATATGGGTACTGAATTAAATATAAAGAGGTCTACTTTTAAAACTTTGGTAGTAGCTTCTTTTGAATTAAGACTGTTAAAAAAAAAAACCCAACTTCTAAAGTTTATCTCAACTACTTCTTCATGTAAAATTTCCTTTCTTTCTAACCCTGTTAAAAAAGAAAAATGAACATTGTGGTAAACATTTTAAAGAGCAGGATTTGCTTAACAAATACAAATTTGTTTTGCTGGTGGCAAGTCTCATTCACAAGGGACAAACTCACATAAAGTTTAAAATTTGAATATTTGGTATTATTATCTTGCATCTATTATTTTGCTCCAATAATCACATTCCATCTTATTTTTTCACAGAAGTACATAGATTAATAAGAGGAGATGTACTTCTTGACACCATGAATACAGTCAGCTGCAGTGTGATGTCAGCTCGGGAACAAGTTGTCCTGTTGAGTTAAAGGAAAAGAATTATCCCAAGGTTCTTCATAGATTAATCCCAAGGACATAAACCTAAAAGAATCAGTCAGACTGAGCTCCAACTCTACAATTCTGACAGAAAGAAAATACAGGAGATATCACTGTTTTGTTTTGTTTGTTTTGTTTTTTTTTACAAAATCAGGTCCAGATAAATTACCAAAGAACATAGATATTCATGTAGTTACATTTTAAACAAAAATATATGCTATTAACCCAGAGGAAAGTATGTGTGATTAGCTAATATTTCCACTATTTGGGTTTTGGTATTTGGAGTACATCCCGAAGGAGCATCCCAGTGCTACTGCTGAGGAAGAGAGGTGAAGGCCATCCTCAAGGAATTCAAACTCAACTATACCCTTAGAGACTCATAGACTCGGGTTAGAAGTGTTAGTGATTTCTGTGTAATACTAGGCAACAGTGGATGGCTCTACTTAAGGATCAGAAACAAGGCTGAAAGTAAATGCTGTGAAAGCTTGAGGTCAACATAAATGGACACGCAGAAGAAGCATAACAAAACAGCTCAATTTTCATAAACAGCCATACAAATAAGAGCATGGGCAGTGACTTTTCCTTATGACATGCAAAGAAAAGTCAGGGGTGGGGGCTGCGGAGGAGGGGCGGGGTCATTAGGCACTCAGTGTTGGGGGACAAGAAAACATATTCTCCAGAAGATGCATCCTCTTGAGGGCTGCTCAAGCTTTTCTCAAAGCTGCACATTGTTTATCCACAGCAAAGCATAGTCAAAATGCAGTTTGCAAATGCAAAGACAGTAATTGCTTTTTAATTCTTTCTGGCCCAACAGAAACACAAATCACGGAAATGTTATTTGACTAAATGTTTAAAATATGCTGATTAAAATCACTAGATATCCCAAACACACATGTAAAAACCTCGAGATATTTTAGGGTTAAACCAGCAAGAACATTTCTGTGTTTCATCCCACATAGACTGTCTCCAGGCGGTCAAAACTGGCAAATGTCAGCTTATTTAAAGCAAGGAATGAAGTTCCCAATCTCTATAAAATTATAAAGACATCTCAATATTAAAATGAAAGAAAGAGACTAAATCATTCATACATATTAGATTTGTTTCCATGTAGTTTATATTTGATCAAAAGATCATTTATAAACAAACAGCAGCAAGAAAATAAAAGTTTTGCCTCTTAGGAAAAAATGTATAAAGCTATTTAAGGCTAAGATTAAAAATTCTGGTGATAAACCCTCGGCATCTGATCTCCCCTCCCCTACTACCCTGACTTCACACTGACTTCTGTTCACATCCTATGCACTTTAAATTCATTCATTTCCCCTAAGGTATGGATTACCTGATCTAGTCTGGATATTTCAATCGTTGACAACGGGCCCATGAATTAATCTGAATATAGAAACTAATTACAATGAAATCTGCACAGTGCTCTGACTTAGAACATTTCCTCTCCCTTAGTATTAATCTTTAAAAAATCAAGACAATTGTCACAAAGCAATGTTTCAGACCTAAGGAGCCTTCCTTCTTCCTATGGCTGAATATCTTATTTCTATGAGCAAGTGAGGTTGCATTATTCTTTAAGGTTAGCAAGATGCCACTGAGGTAATTACACCACTTGGTTTCAAAGGTCAAAATGGCTAAAAATTCTAAGGAAGATTTAACAAGAAACATAGGAAGAAAATGCCTGCTGTAATTGGCACATATATCATTTGATAAAAAGGAGATAATTCAAGTCATTTCTTTCTCTTCAGTATCTCTTTCAGGATCTTCCTTCTCAGTAGTCTGAAAGATAAATAGAAATAAGGATATAGAGATGAATACTAGGTGTGCATGTGTGCATGTGTGTGAGTGTTTGTGTGTGTGTGTGTGTGTCCCTTCCAAAGTATCATGAGACGTTTAGAATTCTTAGGATACCTTTTACTTCTCAAAAGACCCTAGTCATTGATACTAAGCCTATCACAGAGCTAGAAAAATAAACATTCACAGAAGTATTCAAATGCATATGTAAATATTTCTGATACCTAGTATGATTATCACATCTGCAAAAATTCTAAGAACAAACTATGTTTCAAAAATAAAAATATTATTTATCACTGCAGAATCTTAAAATATTTTTGTAGAAAATCTGGATAGGTCTACCCCAATGTCCCTCAAACATAAATGTGGACTAGAAACTAGTTTTTGATGGCTTTAGGTGTAACCAATAGAAGATACCACTCAGTTAGTGGTTACTAGTGGTAAAAAAGCAAGGCAGAATTTATATTTTCAATTCACAAGTAACCTCTAGAAAAATTAAAACATAGTAAATGTTTATAGTCTTCCTTGTGTGTTCCTGCCCAGAGCAGCTTTGCCTTGTCCTCAGTTGTGAAACAGTAACAATTTAAGAAGACCTAAACAGTAATTGCTTTATCTCTTTACAAATTCACTCCTCCATTTTATTTTGGAGATACTCATCTGGTAACTACCCCAAGTGGAACAAGGATAGGCTTTGCTCTCATGCTCAGGGAGCAAACCTGAGAGGAATAGAGCTTCAGTTTCTCTCATGCTTCATTTTCACAACTCAAGTCTCCTTTTCACTCATTGATCTGAATCATTCACCAGCATAAATCTTCTGTCCTACGAAGAATTCTTTTCCTATTATTGAATTTTCTTGGAATTTTGTGTCTTTCTATGGTCTCAACAAGGAACTACAGAGATTATTCCAAGAGCTGAAACCATCCAGGCATTCTGGTGGTTTTTGACAGTTTGAAACTTTAACTCTTGGTTCCATGCTTTTCATATTTTAGGTCTCTTATATTCATATTCCAAACCAAACTTGTGTTTATTTTAAAACCTGTTCATCCTTCTGAATTCTGTATCTCTATTGCTAGCCTAGATAGGTACATGCCCAGCAGACATGAAATGGTTAAGAAGAAATGATTGTCCTAGCTATCTATAATGGCTTTAACTTTTTATTATAGACCTTGTGGAAATAACAATACAAAATATGTAGACTTAATTTTTATGTATAATGTTTTAAGAGTCATATGACTTCAGAAATAGTAAAATTAACATTTCAACAATATTAAAAGGGTGGAATTGATAAATTTAGATTGCATAATTCTAGTCTCATTTGTCTGGTGTTTTCTGTTAGCCAAATATTATCTGTGGAGTACAAGAATTTTAGTATGGATTAATTTTGCACACATTCAATTTTCATAAATATATCAAAAACATGTTCAGTTTAACTTAATACTACCTATAAGTGAAACTAAAAAAGACCTTCAGCTTCTGGTGCACATCAAGTTTTATCATAGAAGACTATCCATTTTTAGAAACAAAGTAAGTGACACTTTACAGTCACTTTTAAAGTATGAAGATGAAATCCAGAATACGGTTGTAGAGAAAATCACTTTTATTAGAGATTTTCATCTTAGATACAAGCTTGAAAAAGTTATAAACAAAACAGTAAGGACAAGTGTCCAAATTTCTAACCATTTTATATGTATCAATACCTTATGATCTCCCTTTTCATCCCAAAGCAGACATATTATAGCCCTTATGATTCAAGTCAACAGGAGCTGCTTGGGGCTGTCATTACTCTATAATGTCATTCGTCAATGTACTCATTCAACAGTTGCTTTGTTGACTATATTACACTCTGGAAAAAAGTACCACGATACAATTGATCTCTTTGTTTGTTTTTGATTTTGCAAGTCATAATAGTGCATACTTCTAATGCTAGCACTTAGGAGGCAGAGGCAGATAAATCTTTATGAGTTTCACACCAATCTGTTTTTCCATATCAAAATACCAGTCTTGAAAACAAACATACACTCAACACTATACAGACCAAGCAGGATAAGTTCAGATATATATTTGTATAAAGTATACATATATAAACATAACTTTAATTAATAAAAAGAGGCCATAACTTTGAAAGAAAGCAAGCAAAGAAGGATATAATGGCTATATGGTGAGAACACTGATGAGAGTGGAAGGAAAAGTGAAGGTAATTATAATATAATGAAAAATAGAAGCAATAGTTAAAAATATTTAATACCCTGACCTTCTTTACTACTTCAAAGCAAAATGATGATGTACATAGCTTTGAAATACACCATTTTCAGCAATCATCTGTGTATATGTGTAAATATAAATCTTACTTTATCCTTACCTAACGTCTTTAATAGTGCATAAAGCATCTAGGTAGAAAGAAGGTCTGTTATGAATTTTTGTTCTTTTTGAAAAATGAGAAATTAGATTATGGACATTTGTCCTTAAAGCAGAATTGCTTAGAGATCTTTTCTGTGATCTATAGTCTGAGTCAGTCCACAAAATGATGGTGATATTATGCATTCTCCCTACAAGCTAGCTTAGCTACACAGTTATTAAATCAAGCCAATAAATGGTATACTTAACTCTTCTATCAGCATTTTTATTTTGCTTTATATATTATACCATAAAAAGTATAATGAAATTAAGTCTTAGGACTTTTTCTGGAAAGTATAACATCTTTTGTGTACATTTTCATGATATTCATTTCGGCTTTCATGCTTCTATAATGAAAATTAGAAACACCTTTTGAATATGCCTATTTTCTGCATTTATTTTGTAAAAAAATGAGAAATGTATTGATAGATGTTTCTACCAATTTCTTCTTTCTTTTTTTTTTGAAGACAACATTTTATTCATACATAAATGTTTCATTTGCCATTAAAGTAAATGGAAGTTCATGAAGTTTGGTTAAACAAGGAAGCTCATTTTTAACTGTACAGAAACAAGAGTATTCTATTTCCAATTACTCTTAACTGCAAAGACTATATCTTAGGGACAAAGGTGCAGGTTAAAAGCACTATCTACTTATCCCAAGTAACACAAAAACAAATTGACAGTCATTCTGTACCCACATAACAAAGCAAAGAGCATAAGCTCTCAAGTAAAATAGTGGGGAAAGGGACAGAGACTAGGAAGTGGGTTATGATAAAAGTGAATTGCTTTAAAAACATTTTCTCATATTTAGTCATTAAACAGTAATATCTTAGTCATATACCCACACCAATTGAGAATGTGTGATTGAGTCCACACAAAGCAAGTAAATAGTACATGATAATTTTAGTCAAATTGACAACCAAAAATAGCCCTTACATCCAGTTTTTCTAAGTGCAAAATTGGAAGTAAGTTAAAGTGTTGTAAACATACATGTAGAGACAATTCTACTTAGAAAACAGGAAACATCAATGTGATATATTCACAAGCTGTTTTTACCTATATGGCCTTGGGATATACTGTTGACAAGACCCAGAGAAATGGCAGTCTGATCTCCAGTGTTCAAACAATTTTTTTAATTGTGAACTAACATTGTTACTCTTTATTTTCATACATATATCAACAGGTAGACTGATTTTTCATTTTATGAAATAAGGTACTCACATATCCTGTTTAGCCAATTAATTTGAGTTGGGCTCAATTTAACTTAATTATCATAGTACCAATTTCTTTTCAAATTACAACTTTTGAGAAATTTCAAATTTATGTTACTCAAATAATGTATATTAATAATCTATTGTAAATCTTATTTCTTATTTATACCAAAATTTTATTCTATTAGTATTTTGTGAGACTTTATTTATTTATTTTAATTTTAAAACTAATCTTTTTCTTTCAATTACTTTCATATCTGTCCTTAGAGTTTCTCTCATTGTCTTTTGCAAATTATTTTTATTTTGGCCAATTTGTGAAAGTTAAATATTATATATTTTGCCTCTGTCCCCTTGCTTAATTGGATGCTATTAGTCTTGTACGAGTTGACTCAGCGATCTCTCTATACAATTAAAAACTACCTTCTTTGTATATATCTCATAGTTTCTACTTGGTAGTTTTTAAAAGAATCAATAAAACTTGGAGCTTTTTCTTTGAAAAAAATCAACAAAATAGATAAACCTTTAGCCAAACTAACTAGAAGACACAGAGAACGTATGCAAATTAAAAAAAATCAGAAATGAAAAGGGAGACATAACAACGGATACTGAGGGAATTCAAAAAAAATTATCAGATCTTACTACAAAAGCCTATACAAAACTAGAACAAAACTAGAAAATCAATATGAAATGGATGATTTTCTAGACAGATGCCTAGGAACCAATGTTAAATCTGGTACAGATAAATAATCTAAAGGATCCCATAACTGCATAATCACATTTAAGCTGATACCTAAACCAAAAAAAGACCCAACAAAGACAGAGAAACTCAGACCAAATTCCCTTATGAATATCAATGCAAACTGAGTCCAAGAACACATCAAATAATCATTCACCACAATCAAGCAGGCTTCATTCAAGGGATACAGGGATGGTTCAATATTTGGAAATCCATCAATGTAATCCACTATATAAACAAACAAACATATGAAAAAAGCACCTGATCATCTAATGAGACTCTGAAAATACCTTGGACAAAATGCAATGCCCCTTCATGTTAAAGATTTTGGAAAGATTAAGAATTCAAGGACCATACCTAAACATAATAAAAGCAATACCCAGCAAATCAATAGCCAACATCAAACTAAGTGGAGAGAAACTTAAAGCAACCCCACTAAAACTAGGTACAAGACAAGGATGTCCACTGTCTCCCTATTTATTCAATATAGTACTCAAAGTTCTAGCCAAAGTAATTAGAAAAGAAATGGAGATAAAAGGAATAAAAATTTGAAAGATACAAGTCAAAATATCACCATTTGCAGATGAAATGATGGTGTATATATAAGCGACCCCAAAACTTTCATTAAACTCCTACAGCTGATAAACAATGTTAGCAAATTGATTGGATAAAAATTATCTCTAGAAAATCATGAGCCTTCCTCTACTCAAAGGATAAATGGGCTTAGAAAGAAATTAGAGAAACAATACTCTTCAAAATAGTCACAAATAATATAAAATATTTTGAACTGACTCTAACCAAGCAAGTGAAAGATCTGTATGCAAGAACTTTAAGTTTCTGAAGAAAGAAATTGATGAAGACATTAGAAGATGGAAAGATCTCCCATGCTCATAGATAGGCAGAATTAACATAGTAAAAATATCCATCTCGCCAAAAGGAATGTACAGATTCAATGCAATCCCCATCAGAATTTCAACTCAGTTCTTCATACAGTTAGAAAGAGCAGTTCTCATATTCATTTGGAATAATCAAAACTGCAGGATAGTGAAAATTATTCTCAACAATAAAAGAAATTCTGGGGGGAATCATCATTGCTGACCTCAAGCTGTAGTACAGAGCAATGATGATAAAAACTGCATGGCATTGATAAAGAGACTGGTAGGTAGATCAATGGAATAAAATTGAAGACCCAGAAATAAATTCACATACCAATGGTAACATGATCTTTGACAAAGAAGAGAAAACCATCCAGTGGACAAAAGACAGCATTTTCAACAAATGGTGCTGGTTCAACTGGTGGTCAGGTAGTAGAAGAATGCAAATTGATCCATTCTTATCTTCTTGTACAAAGCTCAAGTCCATGTGGATCAAGGACTTCCAAATAAAACCAGACACATTGAGTCTAATAGAAGAGAAATTGGGAAAGACCTTCAAACACTTTAGCACAGAGGAAATTTTCCTGAACAGAACACCAATGGCTCACAGATCAACTATTGACAAATGAGATCTCATAAAATTAAAAAGCTTCTATCAGGAAAATTATACTGTCAATGGAACAAAACAGCAACCCACAGATTGGAAAAAAAGATCTTTACCAACCCTACATCTGATAGAGGGCTAATATCAAAAATATTCAAAGTATTCAAGAAGTTACACTCCAAAGAACCAAATAACCTTATTAAAAAGTTGAGTATAGACAGAATTCTCTAAACAGAGAATTCTCAACTGAGGAGTATCAAATTGCTGAGAAGCACTTAAAGAAATGTTCAACATCCTTAGTCATCATGAAAATGCAAATCAAACAACCCTGAGATTCCACCTCATACCAGTCAGAATGGCTAAGATCAAAAACTCAGGTGACAGAAGATGCTGGCAAGGATGTGGAGAAAGAGGAACACTCCTCCATTGCTGATGTGATTGCAAGCTGGTACAACCCCTCTGGAAATCAATCTGGTGGTTCCTCAGAAAATTGGAAGTAGTTGTATCTGAAGACCCAGCTATACCACTCCTGAGCATATACTCAAAAGATGCATCAACATAACAAGAATACATACTCCACTATGTTCATAGCAGCCTTGTTTATAATAGCCAGAAGCTGGAAACAGCCCAGGAGTCCATTAATGGAGGGATGGATACAGAAAATGTGGTGCAATTATACAATGGAGTACTACTCAGTTATTAAAACAACGACTTCATGAAATTTGCAGTCAAATGGATGGAACTAGAAAATATCATCCTGAATGAGGAAACCCAGACACACATGGTATGTATGCCTTGACATGTATATTTTAGCTCAAAAGCTCAGAATACCCACAATACAACTCACAGAGCATATGAAGCTTAAGAAGAAGGAATTCCAAAATGTGGATGCTTCATTCCTACTTAGAAGGGGGACCAAAATAATCACAAGAGGTAGAAGGAGACCTGAGAAGGAGAGAGGAGAGGGTAGGGTCAGGTATTGGAAGAGACTGGAGAGAAGTACGGAGGGTCAGGAAATTGAACAGAAATTTGTCGCAGTGGGGGATGGGTGTTGCCATTAGAAAGTCCCAGATGCCAGGGAAGCAAGAGGTTCCTCGAACCCAGTGGAGATGACATTAGCAAAAATACCCAACAAAGAGAAGATAGAACCTGTACAGACCATATCCAGTAGTTAGGCACAGTCCCCAGTTGTGGGATGAGGCTATGCACACATCTCAAAATATTAACACAGAATTGTTTCTATCTAAAGGAAGTGCAGGTACCAGAAATAGAGCAGATATTGATAGAAAGGCCATCCAGAGACTGTCCCACGTAGGGATCCATCCCACCTGCAGACACTAGACTGACTTTCTTGCTAACGCCATGAAGAGTTTTCTGACAGGAGCCTGGTATAGCTGTCCTCTGAGAGGCTCTGCCAGAGCCTGACCAATACAGATGCAGATACTCACAGCCAACCATCGGACTAAGCCTGAGGACCCCAAGAGTTAGAAAGACTGAGGGAGCTGAAGGGGATTGCAACCTCATAGGAAAAAGATCTCTGTAGCTAGGCAAGTCTACTTTATTGTTTCAGGTGGAAAGGGCAAATTGGCCATAGCATCAAGTGGGCAGCAAGAGCTGATTGGTTATAATACAACACCTTAATATCATGTGGGTGGGAAACCAGAGCTGGACTTGTGTGTGAGTTATAGAGCCTTGCAGAGAGGTCTGTACAAGTTCACTTTTCGGACAAGACTAGTCACAAGTATTCAGAGACACTCTCCAGACAAAGCCGGGCAGAGACAGAAAAGCTCTAATGGGAAAGGGAGTCCTCTACTTCATGCCAAGCTCAGAAAGCCATCTGGTCATAGGGAACTTTGATTTTAATAGTAGTTTTCTCTAAGGCTAGTACCTGGAGTTCCTCTTTACGCAAATTAAGCATTATCAGCACCTTGGTACTAACCAAAATGTTTCATTCACCCTGAAAATCCCCTAGGCACTCTCCAAGGTTTATATAGCCTAATTACCACCAGATAAAGAGAGTTGTTTCACTAAAACAATCTTAGAATAGGCTTTTATTTCTCTCCAGCACTGAAGTCAACTGAGTTCCTGTGAACCCAGTTGGACAGGCTTTAGTACTTTCATCCTGGCCAGAGTGCAACTGTAGCTGAATACCCTAATGACAGAAGCAGACACTGGCCAGCAACTGATAGCTGACGTTTAATGATCTAATATATATTAATATTCACTAAATTATACATTTATTATCTAAAAGCATAATTTAACACCAACTTATTTTAGCATAATCAATATTTCATCAAAATATTTCAAAACTTCAATTTAATTTTGTTCGTTCATTAAATGATTCTTTAGAAGTAGATTATGTGTCAGCACTCAATTTGGAGATTTTGTTCCTTTCTGTATGGATTCAAATATAACTACTTGGCATTAATTGGATCCTTTTAAATACATATGTTAAGTCAATGACTCACACAATGCCATATATATGTATGTATATATATATACATATATATATTCATATATATAATATGCACATTTGTTAATCATTTTTTTCATCTGAAGACATCTGTAAGATTTGCTTCTTAGAATTATGGCAATCATTTGTACTTGCTCTTCAACAATGCTACTAATGTAGATGTTTCTACATTTACATTTTTCAAATGAAGAAGTTGAAGCCTGAGTGTGAAAACAATCTTTCCTAAATTGTGTGAGAACAGCCTGATTGGACTGACCTTTAGTTTCCTCTCCATCTGAGCACGGGCTTTCCTCATCACTAATACATTACCCACTTGTGCTTTCCTTTGTCTCTCTCTAAGTAGCATGTTCTATTGGTGTCTATTGTACAGATTCTCTTACATGTGACTGTTTTAGGCAACCTTTTGATTCTCTATCATTATGTTTTTGAGTTTTTAAATTATCAATATGAACTCATAGATTAATTTCTGTATCCTAAAGGACTTTTTAATTATATAATAACCATGTATTTTGTATAAGAAAACTAAATTCATAATTACTCTTGCCTTAAAAAAAATCACGTTTACTTATTGATTTGGAGGTACTTAAACGAGAACATAACAGTATTCCTTGCCTAAGCCGAGTTAAAACTTTAGAGAAATAAGTTTATTCTTGAAAGATGTCCGGAAAAAGTGCATGTAATAATTTTCACCAAAGTGCTCTCTCTCCTCCCAATACATCTCTCTCTCTCTCTCTCTCTCTCTCTCTCTCTCTCTCTCTCTTTCTCTCTTTTTTTCATGAACACTCAGAGAAATGAATGACGTGGCAACAGAATCAATGCATCTGTGTCTCATTAAGAAAATAAGGAACCAGATTATTTACTCTTTGATATAAAAATAAAAGCCATAGTTTGCATTTTAACTTCAACATTTGCTCTTACACTTCAGTAAGATTATCTTGGCTTCATTATGAAGGACACACCAAAGCATGTGCCAACAGCAAAGCAAGACAACCCCATACAATGAGAAATGTATGGTTTGGACAGCTATTTAGATCACAAATATATTTCAAAACAGTAAACTCTTATTCCACAGAACAATGCAGATAACTTGGAACTTCAGAAAAATCATTTTCAAAAGATAAGATGTTAGAATGCAAAGTAATATGCTCTACCATTTTATTTGTACTTTATTCCTATGAATATATTATAGCCATTAATATTTTCTTTTCTAAACTAGAAATTGAAGCCAAAGCCTCTGAAATTTTATGCAAGTGTTCTGTGATTGCTAGTATTACTAGCCCACAAATTAATTTTTTATATTGCTGTCTCTCTGAATTTCTCTACTAACTTTAATTTGCTTATCCAAGCACTAATTGTTAATTTTGATTTTCTCAGTCGTTTTCTTGACCTGTTTTGCATGTTTGCTAGTTTTCCTGGTCTTCTGCTTAAAAATATATTCAAATCCATGAGGACAGAAATGATACCCTTCAAATATTCTTTACAGTTTGACAGATTATTTACCACACAGCAAAGACTTAATACATTTTTGGTCCTTTGAGCAGTGGGACCTAGCAAGAGGACAGACAGAGATTTACAGGATAGAAGAAAGATAGAGATGATATTATTGCTCAAAGCAAGTTGCAACAAATTACAGCAGTGACGTAGGAGAATTAAGAAGTATCTAAGGCTTTCTATTTCAGAACACATTACAGACTGTAGGTGATAAAAAAAAATGACTTAGAAGAAACTCACTTTTCTCTCAACAGTTTGTAGCTACTATTATGTGAAGAAAATTTGAAAAAGAATAATAAAAGTATTTCTCAGTAAGCAGCACAATATGTATATTTGATTCTTTATTCCTTGTTTAACAGAATTGTTAAATATGTTGGCGTCATTGTTCATGGATCTCAAAATGTGTTTCTAATACTCTTAAACTTAACAATTGAGAGATGTGAAAAACTCACATGCATTGATTTCAATCATGCTTTGGATTAAATTGTTTGACAATATGAACATGCTTCCATATTAATTTACCTGTGTTCACACAATCTGTTTTCTTTGTTTGTGTTGTCAGATATACGCCTCCTTTATGAATTTGAGAAGCCACATCCAAATGTAAGGACAGGTATACTGCTATGTGATAGGTGTATAAGAACTTACTTTCACTCCTCCCTGGAAATGTTACTACTCATATTTAAGGAAAATGAAGACCCTTCCTGATGCCACAGGAACTGGGATTCTCTGACACTTAATTTGCAAGTTTGTTTACTATCCAACTCTCATCACTATTATGGTGAATCTCCAAATGTTTTAATATGTGAAACAGCAGGGATAGTAATATAATCATTTGATATTCTTTGAAGATTATTCCTTCTTAAATAATTCTGTTGCCAAAAATGAGTTCTAGGAACATCACAAAGCTGTTCTGGATCACATGTTTTTATTTTGATGTGGGATGATTATCACATTAAGGACTATTTTAAGTAGATCTTAAATAAAATAATATACGTGCTCAATACTCTAAGCTTTTATGTACTAAATGTAGGCTACAGTATGTTTACTTATATTCCCAAGGACACACATCCATGCTCTTCAATATTTTCAATGGAGTTACAGGATAGAGTTTGGTTTTTACTCCCAATATCTGACTCTTTTCAAGTTAATAGACAAATTTGCGCATCTCTTTCTTTAATATAAGACAAAGATAAATAAGTCCTTTTTGCTCAATCTGCTGTGATAACGTGTGCCCATGCTGAAAGGTGATCCGTTCTAATCAACTTCACGAAGTCTGATGGAATTACACGGGACATATCTCATCCCTGACACAACTACAGAATGATACAGTTCAGGACAAACATTGGTGACCTGAATAATACATGACAGACAGATGACCGGGTGAGAAAAGTAATTTTTCACCTACACCACTTGAGTTTCTTTATTAAAGCCTGAGACGTGTTTGATGGAAGGAAGGCTGCTTTGCCAGCTAAAAGCTGCTGTGTTTTATTAATAGCTCCGTCAGTATTCCCCACCATGTCAGGATTTGAAACATGTTATTTTGCCAGTGAAATACCATAGGAACCTACTCTGCATGGAAACTAGACATTTCAAAGACATTTACAAGAATATGAGTTTTCAGCTAATCAGTTATTATTATTTAATACCTAGACAGGACAGGAATATTAAGCTTACTGAATAGACATAACTAAATCTTAAACTTGAGGAAAGATTGCATGTGATTTGATGACTTAAAATTGCTTATGTTTCCTTGTCGCAGCAAAATTTACATAGAAATGCACAAGAAAACATGGTTCATCATTAATGATTTATAATACATATATGATTATTTTAGAAAGAAGGAAATAGGAAATATAATTATTTTAGAGACCATAATTTGACAACTTCTCTTGCATCATTAATAATTTGTATAGTTTAAAAGAAGTCTGGAATAAAGCAAAATAACTGATTTTCATAATGTTACTAAAAGACTCAGTTTTATCAGTTTAAATTAGAAGTTAAATCAAGATGCTGCTCTTTGTATGCTGGACTAATAGACACTTGTACATGTCATCAAACTAACCACTCATACAAAGTAACCTAATTTATTAGGTCAATTTGTAAATGCTGTTGCCTCATACATTTAAATGTTGTTTGCTGAAAATGTTATCTCCAGTCTACCTATGCACGTTTCATAAGCCAGCATAGTCTATTTCTTCTGTACCTAACACTGAAATTAATCATTTTAACCCTTAACTTTTTCAAATATGAAAATGCTTTCAGTTTCCAGTTATTTTGCTTAAATTTATTTATTTTCCAATTTTTATTGAAAAAGTTTTATTTGTAACCCAAAGTGGCCTCAAATTCTAGTCAATCCTGCTGCCTCTGTCTACTGAGGGCTAAGACTAAAGGCATATACAACCACTGGCTTTCTTTGAATTTAGTAGTGCTTTGCTATGATAAATACGAAAAGGTATAATAAATATAATAAAGGAAGCTAATGTTCCTTAATGTAACTTTTTCCATTGCTTCCAGGCAACATTTATTATCATTTCCCATTTTCTCTTCCTTTTGGTAAACACATAGGACTAGACTTTGGCACTTGAGTCATTGTGGGAGATCGCCCATAAACAATGACCTCTAAATTACTTTTCTCTTCACATTGTTTACATATTTCACTACTGTATTCTGTAATTTCAGTGGTGGGTGACATGCTCTAGCCTATAGAACTGTTGAATGACAATACTCTAGCTTTCATAGTAGAATATAGATCTACCACACCTACATTGACTGCATCAAAAAGATGTACTTTGTGAAGCACTGAAGTGGTTCTTTATAGAGGAAAATATCATGACTAATGTAGGATATGTATCTTTTTTACCGTGTAAATTTAGTAAGACTATTTCTGTTTATTCTGCTTATAATTTAAATTCTCTACTGTAATCTTGTCATGTGAAAGTATATTTGTCTAACCATTTTGCTAAAAGAAACATTCCAATTAATGATAGTTGTTTTTGATAGTTCCAAGAAAGAGACTATTTTTTCATGTGTTTAATTTTAAATTTCTTTATATCTCTGTTGTATGTTTCTTATATCACTTATTTCAGGCTGCATAATTGTAACAGTCTTCTTTATAAGCATACATTTTGTTGGAATCAAGTATGAATTCCTTTTGAAATTGCTTTTATTCTGAGACTGTAATGACCTTGTGAATGAATGATCTTCACATTTGAAAAATAACAATGGCTTATTCTATTGTTATATGGGGGGCTTGTTATACCCCATTTGTTCCCTTTCCTTCTTTGAGGAGAGTCATTAGCTGTAAGGTTGATATCATTACTCTCTATCAACATAATTTTTCAATTAATCTTCTTTGGAGGTCCTGAGCATTTTATGTTAATTTTCCTTTCTGCAAATAATTCACTGGGTTGTATGGTTAAGCTCACCAATATTATTTATATTGTTTAGACATAAAGGAAGGTAAATATAGAAACTTCACAATTGGGGACTAAGTTAAGGTTTGCCCACTCCTAAAAGCATATTCCTACTTGACTTATCTCTTTTGTTAGTATTTTGTACTTGTGGATCCTTCTCCATTTTAGATAATATTAATATTAATTTATATATTAAGTAAGGTGTAGTTGTATTCATTTTTCATGTTAATTTTCATGAAAGAATTTACACAGTAAAGGAGAAATGGGAAAATGAGATTAAACAACAATAATATTTCCCATCTTGTTCTGTGATAGCTCAGCTTGGTAAGAGACATTCCTAAGAGCTTATAATCAGAAAAAATAAATGATCAAGCTTTAGGGTTGATGACAAACTGTTCCTCAGGAAGACCAGAAGAGGCCTGACTTCTGCAGGAAGAACATTGTAAGACTTAAAAGAATAAACTGCTGACTCCTTGATCTGTGCTGTTATGGAGCTTCCTTCTCAGTAAATTAATTACAATAAAGATCAGGCCTGTAAAATTGCTCAGTAGTTAAGAACACTGCCTACTCTTGCAGAGGACCTGTGTCCAGTTCCCAGCACTCACATGGTGATTCAAAACTATATTAATTCCAATTTCATCAGATCTATCCTCCCCTACTTGCTTCTATGGCAGTACACACAAGTGAGCAATCTTTCCCACATGATACCTTATACATTTTTTTGTTATTTATTTTATTTACTTATATTTCAAATGTTTTCTTCCTTCCCAATTTTCCATCCACCACCCCGTTCCCCCTACTCCCTCCCCCTGCCTCAATGAAGGTTCTCCCAGACCCACACACCTACTCATGCCTCAGAACTCTAGCATTCCCCTACCCTAGGAGCCTCCATAGGACCAAGGGCCTCCCCTCCCAGGGATGCCCAATAACACATCCTCTTCTACATATCTAGCAGGAGCTATGTGTAGCCCATGTGTACTGTTTGGCTGGTAGTTTACGCCCTGGGAGCTTTGGGGGGTCTGGTTAGTTAATATTATTGTTTTTCCTATGTGGTTATAACCCTCTTCAGCTCCTTCAGTTCTTACCCTAGCTTTTCCATTGGGATCCCCACGCTCAGTCCAATATTTGGCTGCATGTATCCGCATCTCTACTGGTCAGGTTCTCTTAGGAGACAGCTTTGCCAGGCTCCTGTCAGCAAGTACTTCTTGACATCTGCAATAGTGTCTGGGGTTGGTGTCTGCAGATGGAATGGATCTCTATGTGGGGCAGACTCTGGATGGTCTTTCCTTCAGTCTCTGCTCACCTCATTGAACCTACATTTCCTTTTGATAGGAGAAATTCTGGATTAATAGTTTCAAGATGGGAGGCTTCATCTCTCAACCAGGATCCATGCCTATCTACTGGATATGGTTTCTACAGGTTCTATTTCCCCTTTGTTGGTATTTTGGCTAATGTCCTCCCTGTTGAGTCCTGGGAACCTCTTGGATCCCTGGCATCTGGAACTTTCTAGTGGCTACCTCCTCTTGCTTCTCCCCCACTGCTACACATTTACTTTTAAATTCCTGACCCTCCATATTTCTCCCCCATCTCCTCCCTTATCTGAACTGTTTCTCCCTTTTCCCTTGCCCTCCTTTCTCTCTCCAAGATCATTTTCTCCATCTACTTTCTGAGAGTAGGACTGTAGCAACCACACGTTTTTTTTCTTCTTTCTCATTGGGTTTCATATGGTCTCTGAGTTGTATCATGAATATTCTAAACTTCTTTTTTTGGTAAATATTCACACTTATCAGTGAGTTCATACCATGTGTGTTCTTTTGTGACTTAGTTACCTCACTCAGGATGATATTTTCTAGTTTCATCCTTTACCTGAGAATTTCATGGTCATTGTTTTTACATTTTCTGTATCCATTCCTACATCTAGGGATATCTGGGTTGTTTCCAGCTTCTGGCTATTAATAAATAAGGCTGCTAAGAACATAGTGGAGCATGTATCCTTGTTATATGTTGGGGCATCTTTTGGGTATATCGTTAGGAGTGGTAATGCTGGGTCATCGATAGAACTATTTCTAATTTTCTGAGAAATCACCAGAATGATTTCCAGATTGGTTGTACCAGCTTGCAATCCTACTAGCAATGAAGGAGTGTTCCTCTTTCTCCACATTCTCACCAACATCTACTGTCTGTCACCTGAGTTTTTGACCTTAGTCATTCTGACTGGTGTGACATAGAATCTCAGAATCATTTTGATTTGCATTTCTGTGATGACTAAGGATACTGAACATTTTTTAAAGTGCTTCTCTGCCGTTCAAAATTTCTCAGTTGAGAATTCTCTGTTTAGCTCTGTACCTCATTTTTCACAGAATTATTTCATCCTCTGGAGTCTAACTTCTTGAGTTCCTTGTATATTTTGGAAATTAGTCCTCTAACTGATGTAGGATTGGTAAAGATCTTTTGTCAATCTATGGGTTACCATTTTGTCCTATTGACAGTATCCTTTGCCTTACAGAAGCTTTTCAATTTTATGAGGTCCCATTTGTAAATTATTAATCTTAGAGCATAAGCCATTAGTGTTCTTTTTCTCCCAATTTTGTTTACCTTTTTAATGGTTTTTAATTGGATATTTTATTTATTTATATTTTGATGTCAATTCCTTTCTTCATTTTCCCTCCCTAGAAACACCCTACTTCATCTCCCCTCCTCCTTTTTGCTTTTATACCATTTGAATTATATGCAAGTATTAAGGTAAGTTCTTGGTTGTGAAACTAGCAATACAATAGATGCAAATAGTCTAGTAACTAGCAAGACAATAAACACAAGTAGTCAAAGAACAAGCAAGGCAATAAACAAAGTTCTGTGAACATTCCCTTGATCACTGTTCTTAAGGGCTTATCAGGATGACTAAAATATCTGAGCCTACTTCCATGTCCTAGCCCAAAGTCATTTTCACGTCCGAGGCTTACTTTCTTGTTCTAGTCTAAGATTTAGATTCCTGCCTGAACTTACTTCTTTGTTCTAGCCTAATGTTAGATTTCTGCCTGAAGCCAACTTCTTTGTCCTTGGCCCATGTCAGATTATTGCCAAGCAGCCCCAAAAGCTCTCTGCCTATCTCCCTTTTGCATTTCATAAACAAGACTGAGCCTGTCTTAGGTCCTTCTGCGAAGAATGCCTTCCTTACAAATCGTGGAATATGCATTATCAGAAGCAATGCACTTATGTCTTAGGTTATTAAGGCTCTGTGCAGAAACTTACCCGTCCTTGGCTTGCCAGCCTGTTAATTTAATAACTCTGTCTGGGGGTCCATTTTAAGTTTCAAGCCATGTATTTTGTCTGTCAACACGTTGATATTGTTAAAGACAAGCTTTAACATGATGGGCAGGAATAAATTTGGAAGTTAGCTGCAGTTCTCTATGATGTTATGTTAGCAAGAGAAAAAGTTGGGACTGGATATGGATTTTTAAACAAGTGTTAGTACATGTGTGAAGGTTCTTTTAATTGTCAAGTTAAAATTATTTTTGTTTCTTCTACAGTATTTAATGTAAGTTGCATTGATTGTACACTTTCTAATTGTTTTAGTGTGTTAAAACCTGGCATGTTTGTTATGAAGGTCTATCAAACAGCTTTTCTTTTATTGCCCTGAGGATCTCAGAAAACCTTGGTCTTCTGAAAAACTTTGCAAGTACTAGAAGTGAGTCAGGCTTTAAGCAGAAGAAAGAGGGTTGTGGACTTGATTATTGCTGGTATAACAGCTTTAATTACATTAATTGCTAGTACCACTGCTTCTGCAACTGCTTTGACACAATAAGTTAAGACAGGTACAATGATTTTGTTAATCATTTGGCGTAAAGTGTTACTAATGTGTTATATATACAAGAGGATTTAGATAGGCATTTGGAACAATGGACTGATGCTCTTTATCCTATTCAAATTATTGGAAGGAGGTTAACAGTTTAAGAGTACAGAGCTATCTGGAGTATCATGCTAAATACCATTGGATTCCTGTTAGTTCTATAATTTACAGTGGTAGTCATTTTAATTAGGAAAAAGCTTAAAGACACTTGAAGTGTGTTTGGCATAAATCTGACATGTCTCTGGATGTTTTAACTTTGCATAGTGAACTTATGAATTTAAAGAATGTTGCGCTGCTGAGCGTTGGTGCTACAAGTACTGTTGATAACATCATCCATAGCCCAAGGTTAATATTTCTATTTTGATCCAAGCTTCAAGAGTGGCTTATCATGCTACCCCTTTTTGTTCTGGGAATATTTGTATTCCTGCCATTAGTGTTCTGTTCAGGAAATTTTCCCCTATGCCAATGTGTGTTGTGCATAGCTCTGATGCTGTTTGTATTTTAATGCTAATTCTGCTTCCCCAAGAGAGGCTCCCTGGGACAAGAAGTGAATCAGTACTCAGATGACTTCCTGTGAATCTTCCCTTAATGAATAAAGATTTCTAGGAAGGAATCAGTAGGTGAGGGGTAGGCAAGACTTTCAAGTTGTGGAGTGGAAGAGGAGAGGCAGGAAAAGGGGTCCTGCTTTTGGAAGAGCAGAGTTTGAAGAAAAATTGTAGCTAACAAGAGGCCCCAGGTTTAAATGGTAGATCTGCCAGGATTCATCACTAGATGATTTCACTTAGAATCGATTATACATTAGAATGGTAGTTCATGAGCCTAGCAATTGAGTTACTTATTAATTCTGAAATAAGTTTGTGTGATGTTTTCTTTCACTCAGAGTCAACTGGGTTCCAGTGAAAAAGTTATGGGGGCAAAGTTTGGGTTTACAAGAAGTAGACCCCAAAAGGCCATGGAAATTTGGAAATAGGACTGGCTTGGTAACGATCTGCCAATGGGAACATAGCAAGCTGGGTAGAGAGATTTCAGAACTCTGGGTCAGAGTTTACATGAGATGTGAACAGGCCGATGCCTTGCTGGCAATAGCATAGATTGATTTTTTTATATTACACACTACAAATGTGTTCAAGGTTCTTTCCCAATTTCTCTTCTATTAGATTCACAATATCACAATATCACAATGGTTTTAAGTGGAGATCCTTGATTCACCTGGACTTGAGGTTTGTTCAAGGAAATAAGAATGGATCAATTTGCATTCTTCTGCATGCTGACCACCAGATGAACCAGCACTATTTGTTGAAAATGCTGGGGTTTTTTTCCCACTGAATAGTTTTGGTTTCTTTGTCAAAGATCAAGTGACCAAAGGTGTGTGGGTACATTGCTGGGTATTCAATTCTACTCCATTGATCTACCTGCCTGTCCATGTACCAATACTGTATGGCTTTTATCACTCTTGCTCTATAGTAGAGCTTGAGGTGAGGAGTGGTGATTCTTCAAGAAGTCCTTTTATTGTTAAGAATAGTTTCCACTATCCTGTTTTTTGTTTTTTTTTTTTTTTTTTGTTATTTCAGATAAATTTGAGAATTGCTCTTTCTATATCTGTAAAGAATCAAGTTGTGATTTTAATGGGGATTGCATTGAATCTGTAGATTGCTTTTGGTAAGATGGCCATTTTTACTATGTTAATCCTGCTACTCTATGAGCACTGGAGATTTTTCCATCTTCTGAGGTCTTATTCAATGAGCACAGGAGATCTTTCCATCTTCTAAGGTCTTATTCAGTTTCTTTTTTCACAAACTTGAAGTTCTTGTTATACAGATATTTCACTTGCTTAGTTAGTGTCACACCAAGATATTTCATATTATTTGTGACTATTGTAAAGGGTGTCCTTTATCTAATTTTTTTTTCTTAGCCCCTTTATCCTTTGAGTAGAGGAAAATTACTGAATTTTTTGAGTTAATTTTCTATCCAGTCACTTTGCTGAAGTTGTTTATCAGCTGTAGTAATTTTCTCATGGATATATTGGGTCACTTATATATACTAACATGTCATTGGCAAATAGTGATATGTATACTCCTTCCTTTATAATTTTTATCCCTTTGATCTCCTTTTCTTGCCTACTTTCTCTAGCTAGAACTTGAAGTACTATCTTTAATAAATAGGGGGTGAGTGGGCAGCCTTGTCTTGTTCCTGATTTTAGTGGGATTGCTTCAAGTTTCTCTCCATTTAGTTTAGTGTTGGCTATTAGTTTGCTGTATATTACTTTTATTATATTTAGTTATGGACTTTGAATTCCTGATGTCTTCAATACTTTTAGCCTGAAGCGTTGTTGTATGATGTCAAAACCTTATTCATCATCTAATGAGATGATCATGTGTTTTTTTTTTCCCTTTGAGGTTTTTTTTTTCCAAATAGATGTCTTAGTCTACTTTAACATATAGCCTGAAATAATGTTAAGAAGCAAAAACGTATACGGTGTGTTTAGAGATGGCAGAATTCCCTTCATTGGAGAAACAACATGGTGGTGATTAGGTTCTTGGCTTGGTGCTAAGCACTAGCCAGAGGCTCTGAAAGCAGAGAAATCACATTGTGGAGCACAAACAGCCCCAATCCTCAGTAATGGATGCTTACTTTTTTTATAATTCACACTGGATTTGAGGATTGAATTTTCAGGTTAGATGACTCAAGTTTGAGGTAATCACATTTAATACTACAGAACTTCTACTTAGCAGATTAGAAGGGCTACAGATGCTGCAGGACCCTCCCTATTCAAGAGCCTCACAGGTTTCCACAAGGGGCAGATGCTTGTTTACTGCAGGGTTAGAATTCTCTTGAGGTCTTGTTTAGAGAATAGTGTTTGTTCTTGCTGACAGTGAACCCACATCTTTTTAAAAAACAGATGGTCTTGTTTTATGATCCCAAATGTGAAATATCTTTTTGTTTTGTTTTGTTTCACTTTTTGGGTTTTGGGTTTTTTGTTTGTTTGTATTGGGTTTTTTTGGGTTGTTGTTGTTTTGTTTTGTGTTTTATTTTTTCTTTCTTTTATTGAATATTTTATTTACATTTCAGATGTTATCCCCTTTCCATATTTCCCCCCACCCAGCCAGCAGGAACTCCTATGCCATCCCACTCTCCTCCTGCTTCTATGAGGATATGCCCCCACTCACCCACTCCCACCTCCCCGCCCATGAATTCCCCCACACTGGGGCATCCAGTCTTCACAGGACCAATGACTTCCTCTCTCACCTTTGCTACACAAGGTCATCCTCCCCTACATATACAGCTGGAGCCATAGGTCCCTCCCTATTTGCTTCCATGCTGGTGGTTTAGACCCTGGAAGTTCTGGTTGGTTGGTATTGTTGTTCTCCTCATGGGGCCACAAACCCTTTCAGTTCCTTCAGTCTTCTCTCTAACTCCTCCATTGGGAACCTCATGATCAGTTCAGTGGTTAGCTGTGAGCATCCACCTCTGTATATGTCAGGCTCTGGTAGACCTCTAAGGAGACAGCTGAATCAGACTCCTGTCAGCATACACTTCCTGATATCCGCATCACCTTCTGACTTTGGTAACTACACATGGGATGGATACCCAGGTGGAGCAGTCTCTGACCGGCCACTCCTTCAGTTTCTGTCCCACACTTTGTCTCCATATTTGCTCCCATGAGTATTTTGTTACTACTTCTAAGAAGGATGAAAACACCCAGACTTTGGTCTTCCTTTTTTATGAGCTTCATGTGGTCTGTGAGTTATATCTTGGGTATTGCGAGCTTTTGGGCTAATTTCCACTTATCATTGAGTGCATACCATGTGTGGTCTTTGTGACTGGGTTACCTCACATATGTTCTAGTTTCACCCATTTGCCTAAGAATTTCATAAATTCATTGTTTTTAATACCTAAGTAACACTAAATTGTGTAAATGTACATTTACTCCATATTTTCTTAAATTCAGCCTTTTGGTCACATATGAAAATTCTTGGAAATTTTGATCATGGTCTTCAAGTTTTCATTTTTCTCCTTATTGATTCTCCTTCGACCATACCATTCCTTCTTCTAGTAATTCTTCTCTCATTCTCACCCTGAGTCTTCCAGATGGCCCTAGACTTTGTGTTAAAACTCAGTATTTCTATTAATTGTAAGATTCCAAGTATAAATGTATGCATATGCTTAATTGGGCATGCCATATTCCTCTAAAGTCAGTGTTTACATTGGTAATACTGAGTGAGTGAACTTACTCCTAGAGAAACATAGTTTTGAAAGTAGCATAAATTTTATAACTTTTCTAAATTTTACTTATTTTCTTTTTATTAAGAATTTTATATGTATATATAATGTGTTTTGGTGAAAATGTAGCCCCCATTATTACTCTCTTATAATTTCTTTTTCATCCTCACCACCACTCTCCCTTACTAGCTTCATTTGCTCTCTCTCCCACTCTGAGCATTTAGAGCTATCTATATATACATGGATATAGGAACACTTATTAAATGATGGTTAGCCTTTGAGAAATGCATTGCTGCATGTTTTCTTCTCTTCATGTGAAAGAGATGGATGTTGTATGCATGAAGTCAAACTGAATATGATGGGTTACACAAGATCTGCTTGATATCATGCCAGCCAAATTTGAAATTCCACCCCTAGCTGAGAAGACACAAACAATTGTTTCTTCTCCTTTCATGATTCTCTCTACTATCTTTTTATCTGAGTCCCCATGATGATATTTTTTAATGTGCTGATTCTGAAATTCTGGGGAGGGAAGTAAGACTCATTTTCAAGATTTTCTCCCTGGAATGCTGAGATTGAACTTGCAGTGAATCATTGTTTTAGATCATGGAAGGTTTATACTGTAACTCAGCCTGATAAGGTGATGCTATATTAATAAAATATTAAGACCATCAGAACAAATTAAGAGCATAGAATCAAATGTAAGCAGTTCATATTAAGCCATAGTCTACATGCATAATTTTTAATAAAAATGATGTAAGCTTTTAAAAACTCTGTTTTATTTATAGGTGACCTATTACACCATTTCTTTTCTTAATGTAGTAAATAATTCTCTTTGTGCTAAGTAATAGTAATAACAACCATAGAAAAGTTTAAGATGATAGTTTAAAAGAAACTGGACTGCTCGGTGGTGGTGGCATCACCTTTAGCCCCAGTACTCCAGAGGCAAAGGCAAGTGGATAATTGAGTTCTAAGTCAACTTTCTCTACAGAGAGAGTTCCAAGACAGCCTACACAGAGACATTCTGACTGAATAAACAAAACAAAACAAAAACAAAAACAAAAAAGAAAAAAAAGATAAAGAAAAAGGGAAAAAAGAAAGAAATTGAGGTTGTATTGGGTTGTTGAGATGTGATCCAGAAATGCACATATATCTTTAATTAAAGAGAAAACTGACAGAAAACCACTATTAGTTAAATGTCTTCTAATAAGCATAAATATTTTCCAGAGTTATTTGCCCAGCTAATAGTTATCAATTTATTCAGCTATAGGTGACAAGGGATGAGAGTTTGTTTTCTTTTTTTTAGTATGCCCTTCAATTAAATCACATAAAAGGTGGTAAGCCCATGTAATTAGCAGTTCTCAGTAGACCTTCATTTTCTGTGTTCTTTATAAGAAATATAAAACATAAAGAGGAATAGCTATGCCTTCTTTATGGAGAATCATCAAAAGAAAGTTTAAAACATATAGGAGTCAAAGAGACTCCTTAAAATCAGTCAAGAGCCAAAAATAGGATAGACATTTAAAAATATGTATTGAAATGAAAAAAAAAAAAAAAACAATGGATTATTTTAATTTTCAGTGAAGACATTTGAATTTGTCACGTTTTCATTTTTTATAATTGCTCCTATGCCACTTTGTCCTTTTTCATATTTCAACACTATGTAATAACAGAGATTATAATAATATTCAAGTTCAATTATTACATTCATGATTGTCACAGTAAGATTTATTTTAGACTCTTCTTTTGTGTACTATGTATTGAAAATAGCAAGAATTAATTTTTATATAAAGAAACTTACATTTACCTTATTTTTTCAACAAACGCATATTCTATAGGCTATAACTAATTATTATATAGAAGTCTACTTTCAACCGAAAGTCATATTTTGCAAGTACCTAAACATGCATTAAGTTATTTCTAACAGGATTAAAAGACCTTTCTTTTAAGACCTCTTCCTGAATGAAAACATGTACATATCAGTTGAGCTTGTGTCTCACTAAAAATAACCCTTCAATTGTACAGGTATATACAAACATTTCCAGAAAGTCAGGTACATTTTTACAAACTCACCTTTGCTCACTTAACTCCTGTGCACATCCTTAGGTTTTCCTCACACAGGTTTTATTTTTCACATTTGTCATACCATTTTAAATAATCTAAAATTAACTTTCAATATGTTATGAACAGGATCTATGATTCCATATATCAATGTCTTTTAAAATAAAACTGGAAATAAACATTCTTTTGAAGTAACTTAAAAATGAAAGAGATTAATACAGCAATCATAGACATTTTAATTTTAGAATAACTTTTCAACTAATTGAAGAATCAATTGATGAATTTTAGATGACATTTTAACCTGCTGATAAACTAAAGCACATATATTAAAATGGTAATACTCCAAATTTTCAATGGAATAGCATAAGACTTGTCTTAAATACAGAAACTTTATTTTAAAAACATGAGAAATTACATGAACCCAAGGAACAAAAACACTATATTTATTTTGTAAACTACAACACAAATAATTTGTGTAATGTATTTTGAAAATATTTCATATTTTAATTACTTAACCTTTGTATTTCAAAAATAAATGCAAACATTTTATCTTTTAAAGGAAATGATCATATGGAAAAATGGAAGCATCACTTTAATTAGAGTTTAGAGGCCATATAGCACAGTTTCTGATTGTTCTGTATGCTACAAAATGTCATCTCTAGTTTCATGTGCTATTCAAAGTTTAATGTTAATTTTTAAGATGAAAATATTATCAATTTGAAGATTAAAATTGTCAGCAGGCTAAGTGACCATTTATATGTTTTCTGCAACACAGGAATTTTGGAAGGCATTCTAAAACTTTCAGTCTTGATTTCTTACTCTGGTACTTTCTTGCAACTTACAACTTTGGTTCTAAATTATGTGAGTAGAAATATCGGATATATATAGTTGTTTAACATGAAACTGATGGCATAGCATAGTATAGCCCATTAGAAAGAAAAATGTTTGTTGATACAAGAGGCAGATTAACTGATAATGTAAATTATTCCTAGTTTCAGCAAACTCATATGGTTTTATTTTATCTGTGTCATTTAGTTTCACCCAAAAAAAGAAAATTGATACAAAAAAGTAAATAATTGATAATAACAACATTATCTACAAGCCTTAAAATTGTTGAAGGCAAAATAGCTCAAATGAATCTCAATGCCTTTCAGGCAGATCTGAATCAAATAAGGTAATTATTCTTTAAAATGCTTACACAAAGTCTGATTTGCATGCTAGTAATTGCTATGCCTTGTGGCATTCAGCAATTGGCACAGCAATGATTTTAATTATTGTAATTTCATCAGTATAAATACTTCAAAGTTATGCAAATACTATCTCATAATCTACATAGACAGCTTGGAGTATTTGATTTACTCATCTTGTAGCCCTCTTTGTCTAGGCAGTTTACTCTCAGATGTGACTGCATTGCAATCGAAGCCTTTCACTCACATCAAAGTTCTAAAGCATAATAAGATGAGCTAATTTTACAAAGACTGACACTTCAAACATGAAGTTGCAAATACAATTATAAGATGAAATATGGCAAAGGCTTTGCTTAGATATCACCAGGCACGAAAACCTATAGCGAATCATATCTAATGCTTTTTCTGACCTGAGAAAGTAGATAGGACTCAAACAACAGCCTTTTAATGAATAAGAACAGAAAAGATTCTCCCAGTTACAAGATGCATTTAACCACTACAATAGAAAAATCTTGTTGTTGTGCAATAAATTTTCATCACTATTATAGTCACCCACATCCTCAGCTAGTACCTCCTAAACTTCAAATGGCACGTTTTTTTCATGATGAAAGGTCCAGTGTACATAGATGCATAGAGTGGTTCTTGTTGGCTCATAGATTCTCAGAAATGAACATGAAATTTAAAATAACCAGCATTTGGAAAACAATTTTCTCAGAGAAATTATATTATGAGAAGGTATCCTACTACAAGATAATAAATGCTAGAAATAATTTATAGAAAAGGAAAACCATGATTTTACATTTATGTAAAAGTATATACCTTACTCCCAGTTGATGTGTTCAAAATAAAAAATAAATTGCTAACAACTTTAATTTTTGTGTGATGAAAATTTTGGTTATTTTGAAATATAATAACTAAAATGGTAATAACATTTTTTTACCTAGTCATATTATAATAAGGAGAAAAAATATATAGGCAAGATATAATGTCCAATAGAAAAAAGGTAAGGGACCCTCTTCCTTGCTGCTGTCATTGGCATCTCAGGCATTTTCACAGGCCATACATTATGGTTTTTTTTAATGTTATGTTTAATAGCAAATACATGGTATCAGACTGACTCACTTTTTCTTTCTTTTTACATGGAAATCACAAAGGACATTTTTTTTCTCTTAGAAAATACTACCTTGTAATTTGTTGTCAACTTTTACTAATGTTTGACACAAATCAAACAACTAGAAAATGTCAACATGTACTAAAGGTTGAAATGTTGCTCAGTGACTCAACCTCCCCCCCCCCATAGTACCATTTCCTTAAATGGGACTTGAATTGTGTCTATGAAATATATGTGATAAACTTGGTCCTGCATGGGTAATAGTATACAGCCAAGGTGAAATTATAGTCTCTCCAGTATGTATACTTGTTCTATTTCATGAGACTATCTCATCAGGGCAGATACCTAATTTTCCTCTTGAGTCTGAAAACACAAAATATCATGTTGTCAAGCCTGCGAGAATATGCACAGCAAACAAATGTGAATGACCTACAGGAATTCAGAATAACCTATTTTTGCAGAAAATAGAAAGAAGAATAAACATAAACCTCACTGGTACAACTGAAAGACAGAATTTTTAAAAGAACCATGCATAAGAAAATGTAAGACATCAGAGAGAAACACAGTTGCCAAGAAACATTGAATTCATCCATGGGAAGCCCATGAAAAGAACCCAGATGCCCTTCAACAGAGGAATGGATACAAAAAATGTGGTACATTTATACAATGGAATATTACTCAGCTATTAAAAACAATGAATTTGATATATTCATATATAAATGGATGGAACTAGAAAATATCATCCTGAGTGAAGTAACCCAATCACAAAAGAACATACATGGTATTCACTCACTGATTATTGGATTTTAGCCCAGAAGCCTGAAATACCCAAGATTCAACTCACAGACCACATAAAGCTCATGAAGAATGATGACCAAGTAGGGGGGGCTTCAGTCCTTCTTAGAAGGAGTAACAAAATACTCAAGGGTGCAAATATGGAGACACAGTGCAGGACAGAAACTGAAGAAGAGACAGACCATTCCACCTGGATATCCATCCTATGTGCAGTCACCAAAGGTAGAGGTTGATGTGGATGTCAGGATGTACATGCTGACAGGAACCTGATAGAGCTGTCTCCTTAGAAGTCTGCAAGAGTCCGACATACTCAGAGGCAGAAGCCCACAGCTAACCATTAAACTGATCACGGGGTTCCCAATGGAGAAGATAGAGTGAAGGCTGAAGGAGTTGAGAGGATTTGAGACACCATGAGGAAAGCAACAATCCCAACCAACCAGAGCCCCCAGGGTCTAAACCACAAGCCTGGGAGCGCTTAGGGAGGGACCATGGCTCCAGCTATATATGCAAGGGAGCTATATATAAGTGGGAGAAGAGATCCTTGGTCCCATGAAGGCTGGACGTCGTGGGGGGGGATACTCGAGGGTGGGGAGGTGAGGTACAGGGAGGGTGGGTAGGGGTACACCAACGTGGAGACAGGAGGAGGGGGAAGGGATAGTGAGTTCCTGGGAGGGAGGGGGGAAATGGGGTAAGGAGAGAACATCTGAAATGTAAAAAAATTTTCCAATAAAAATTTTCCAATTAAAAAAAAAAAAAAAGAATACAAACTCATATTGTTTCTGTGAACAATTGTTTTGAACTAAATTTGATTGGCTTGATTTCAAACACTGTGTTTGTGTGTGTGTGTGTGTGTATGAATTTGCACATTTATGTGTTTGTGTTCAATACTGATGATCTAGACTAGAAAGATCTATTTCTATCTCATTCTGTAGCTAGATTCCACAGTAATATGGAGACAGACTGCACCAGGTACATCCAAGTCACAGATGGATCACAGAGTTCCCAAAGCAAAAGTCAGTATTGGGAAAGTAGTTTACGCTGGCAGGTTTAACAGAATGACACTGCCAAATGACACTGTATTCCTTGGTTGTTGTTTATTTCTGGCTTTTGTTCATGAACTGAAGAACAATCTTTGTTCTTGGTTTACCTGGACCAGACTTTGGAATATGAATGAACTTCCTCCTCTTTTACAGTGGGGTCAGGGAACTTGTCCATCTCCAGTAGAAAGACAGGGCATCAAGCTGGGGGATTAGGTTGCAATCTCACAGTCAAAAACTCTGACCCAGCACTGTTCTTGTCTGGAAAAACTCCAGGGACAAAAATGGAGAAGAGAATGAGAGAAAGGAGGTTCAGGGACAGACTCAAATTGGGATCCAGCTCAAGGGGAGGTCCCAAGGTCTTACACTATTACTGAGGTTATGGAGTGCTAACAAAAAAGGATCTATCATAACTACAATCCAAAAGGCCAAACAAGCAAATGGAAGACTCAAATGCAGATATTTAAACCCAACCAGTGGACAGAAGCTGCTGACTCCTGTGGTTGAATTAGGGAAAAGCTGGAAGAAGCTGAGGAGGAGGGCAACCATTTAGGAAGACCAGCTGTCTCAACTAAGCTGGAACCCAAGATCTCTCAGACACTGGGCCACCAACAAACACCAGCTGATATGAGGCCCCAACACATATACAGCAGAGGACTGCTGGGTCTGGACTCAGTCAGAGAAGATGCACCTAACCCTCAAAAGACTTGAGGCTACGGAAAGTAGGGAGGTCTGGTGGGGGTGGGGTTGATGACATCATCTTGGTGATGAGGGAGGAGGTATGGGATGTGAAACAGTCAGAGGGTGGACTGGGAGGGGGATAAAGTCTGTATTGTAAGAAAAGAATAAATAAAAATAAAAATAACTTTCTTAGCCTTTATTAGAGAATAGAAGTAATGTACAATGAGATAAGCGACAAGGCAGGTTCTGTTTAGTTGCTTAATATTAGATATGTCTTAATATTTGTTAAAACTATTTCTGAGTTTCACATCATGATTACATTGACTTAGCTTATAAATCTGTCTATGGATCAAAAATGATGTGCATCAAGTAGCGAGCAATTTGTAACAACTATAAGAATTATGAAAAACACAAATGTTATATTTGAAGACCTATAAATAATTGCCTTTTCTAGAAATCTTATGTATGAGAAAGGCAATGGTTGAAATATTTACAGACCTCCAGTTCGTTAGTATTCTGTCTAAACTCCACCTCCACAGTTACCGGGCAATAGCCAGGTATGCTCCTCCCCACAGTTACCTGGCAATTGCCAGGTAGGCCTGCCCACTATAGAAGGGGATGCTTGCCCCCTCCCATCCCTCTTACTCTCTCTTGCTCTCTCGCTCTCTTGCCTCTAGCTCCTCTCTGTCCACTCCCCCCTCCACTTTTCCCTTTCCCCTCTTTCCACTTGGTTATGGCCAGCCTCTACCTCTCTGCTTCCTCTCTCTCTCTCTCTCTCCTCTCTCTCTCTCTCTCTCTCTCTCTCTCTCTCTCTCTGTCTGTCTTTCTGCCTCTACTACCCTCCTGGCTCCCCTCCCCATGCCCTGAATAAACTCTATTCTATGCTATACAGTCGTGTGGCTGGTCCCTCAGGGGGAAGAGATGCCTCGGCATGGACCCGCTGAGAAATCCCCTTCCATCATTGGTCCCCTTCCATCATTTCAAAGTTAGTGCTTATTACCACCACAACAGCATGCTGTTAGGAAGGCTGTTAAGGGGAGGATCATACTGAGCCAACACTATTAGAATTCGTATCCTTATAAAGCAGACCACAGAGTTCTGCTTGCCTTTCCACTCTGACCTTGTAACTTTGGGCTTCTGAGTCTCTAAAAAATGAGAGAGAAAAATCTTTATTTTTGATAAGATATTCCACTAGTGGTAATTTCATTATAGCAGCCTGAATGAGTTGAGAGAAGAACCATTAAATTTGGAAAAGCAGTGAATTTTGAATAAACACAGTGGCTCGATGCATTCCAGACCTAACTTCTCTCTAGCTGCCTGGCTTTGAAGATGTTATAAGCATTCTCTAATCCCTTATTTCATCTATAACCCATAGCAGCAATCGATGTCTTACCTCCTTCACAGTGCTGATGTGACTCTCAAAGAAGATGACATATTAAAATGTTATTAGAATTCTATACTAGTACAAGGCAGTGGGTTAATTTCATAGCAGTACGTTTATCAACATTAAAAAGATCAAATAAGAATCACATGAGAGTTTATCAGATAATGTATTGATGTGGAAGCTTGGATCAGTTTTCTATTTATACATTCAGACATACATTTCCCTTTCAAAAATATCACAGAAAATAATCTTCAAAAATTTGTCACTTGACAATAAAGGGATTTTTCTTTGTGCATTTTGCCCTCACAAATAGCTTAAAAATAACTGAAAATTTATTTTAAATAAAGTACTAAGGAAGTGAAGACTTAAAAGGCAACAACAACGAGAACAAAACTGAACAGCTAAATACATACTGTGCAACTAAGAGTATTACAAAAACAGCATCAGCAAGCTATCTTTCATATCCATCAGGGTACAGGAGCAACAGAGTAGAGGTATCACGTGTGAAAAAATCAAAAGGACTAAGACACGGAATTAATTGTGTGTGTTGGGGCACCTCCCATGAAAACTTTGATTTCTCCAAGGTCCCTATCACATCCTTTCCTCAGCTGGACACACAGCAAACCTCAACGTTTTATCATTGGAGAGTGAATGCTCTTATAGTCACAGAATAACTATGTACATGGTCACTCCTATGTCTAAAGTCTTCCACTTGCTCTGCAATTTATGTCATTTAAACATTTATGTTATTTACAATTATACCCCATACTACTTGCTACTTTCTTTATCTTATCTTCTCTGTATCTTTTAAAAGATCTCTCTCTCTCTCTCTCTCTCTCTCTCTCTCTCTCTTTCTATCTCTCTATCTCTCTGTCTCTCTATCTCTCTCTCTATCTATCTATCTATCTATCTATCTCTCATCTCTCTCTCTCTCTCTCTCTCTCTCTCTCTCTCTCTCTATCTATCTATCTATGGAAGGATAGATTGGCTCATAGCCAGGGAGAAAAATTAAAAGCAAGAAATAAAAATTGATGTGAGCACATCTTACAGTCCAGGTGAATACATTCTAAGAGAGGTGGACTCTGACTCCTGGTGGAAGCGGTCACCTTTCTGGAGGGGCAAGTTTATAGTTTCCCCAATGAGAGTGAACTGTGGTGATCTCACCTAGGTAAAAAAGTATAATTCCAGGATGTGGAATTCTACTGTTTCAGATTTAAAAAGGAGTTGTAAGACAGTTGCTATCCTCATTCCTATATGGTATATCTGCATACTGGTCCCAAATTGAACATAGAGTTAACATGTCAATAAAATATAGATTCAAAGAAACCAAGTTCACTTCATCCTATTTCACACAGCTATATGGTTTACACCTTCAATTTAATTGACTTTAAAGATTATCGTAAACATACTAACATATATAAGAAAGTTGAAGGGGCAACTGGAGTTCATGCTGAGCATCCTTAGCATCTTCGTATGGTGACTATAATGGAGCTACACATCCTTTGACCAAGCCTAAATATTCTACCATGTTGGATAACAAAACCTAATTCTAAGGTGTGCATCTTGGGTGCAAATATAATAAGCTATTGGTATACTTCAAGTTTTACCAGATGAGAAGATGCTAAACCTTTAGTGGTGGTTAAATGGGACACACAATGCATAGCAAGGCTTTGTTTACTCATCTGGGAAAACCACTTATCTGTGTGTATCATTATCATTGTGTGGCAGAAGTCATCACATAACAGAGAAAGGAAACTGAATTCATCCTTACACCATTGGCCTGATACCAAGCATGATCCATGATAGCAGTGTTAACCTGTTCATTGGAGCTTTTAATAGTGCCACTGTCAACAGTATTACATAACAGGGTTAAATTTCCTACATTTGAACTTTGGGGAAAGTATTCAAACCAAAACACCAACCTCTTGGGAGCAATGGAAGATAAAATTACAACTAAAATATCCTTATCATCACCATCAATATCAGTGAAATTTTACATTTTAACAATTATTTCCAGAAAACAGAGATCCTCAGTGATGATTAGTAAAGATAAATTATATTCTAGAAAGAATACAAATGGTATGATTATTTGTAAATTAAAGATAAATTTTTAAATGGAAGAATAAACACAAAACTAATGAAAGGAAATGTTTTGTTTATATAGTGACTACAATAATACAGCTTCTATATGAACATTAATTTATGGACTTCAAATGTTTTATAGTTAGGAAATTATAGAATTTGTTATTATTATAATTATTAATTTTTCAGGTGAGTGTACAAAATATTATGCTTCAATACAGTATCTGTTGTAAAATTTTTAATGAAGGGGGTTTTCAGAGAGAGTATCCTTACACCCATTCCTGACATTTTCTCAGTTTTATTTCATCAGTTAAATGATACAATATTTTCTAAAAGTTATATTGTCATAGGTAAAGTAACATATATTCTATTGTTCTATAATGAAAAAAAAAACAAGATAGTTTTCACTTCTTTTGAGCCAGAAACCCTAAGACTTCTCTTTCTGGAACCCAAATTTACTTGAAGTTTATTAGGAATTTGAAGACAGGCAAAGAGTCATTTCCATTGCTGTGGTGACAGCTCCATAAGAAACAATGTCCGAAAGTAAAGACTAGCAGCAGTTCTTCCATGTTTGCATTTCCACACTCTTTTGGACAAGATCTGAAAGCCTTAGTGATCAATGACCATGACAGTCTTAGAGATGAGCTGTTCAACACTTCAGTTTGATATTTCTGCATTATTTTGTAATCTGCCTTCCACATATAAACAAGTAAGTTCTGGAGTGTAGGGGCATATCAAATATAGGTCAAGTCAGGGCATAATCTCAGTTCACATCTTTTTACCACCTGTCCACCTAGAAATCTTTCAAACTGCAGAATAGAAAACAATATTTTGTGTTCTAAAAATTATCTTATATAAGCCATAGCATACATGACTGTGCTTCATTTCCATTATACTTTCAGTGACTATTTAGAATGTGAGTACCTCATTAGGATTTTTTTCAATGAAATTTTGTATCATTGGTATGTTTGTTACATAACATTAAATAATACTGACATACAATCAAGAATGTTAGGATTCAGTTACTTCTTTTAACAAACTAAACCTATTTAACAAATTATTGTTGAGTATGAAATTATATTTAAAATTCTAAACAAGTCTACCCACCAGCAAAATATCTAGTAACTACTATAGACCTGTTTTGCTTGCCTAGAAGAGACCATCTGGATGGTAGACTCTTGACATTTCATCGTACAAAGGAGGAGGAAAATTGGACCCTAATATGAGATCCTGCCTTTCCTCTCTTTTCCCATCTACATGCTATTTTGCCACTAGGATCTCAGAAGATGACAGACACTACGCACTAGCAGATATTAACTGATGAGAAGTTATATCTACGTTATTATGGAGAACCCATCATCCATGCCGAGTGTGAAGTGTTTCATCAAAGCCCCTGCCAGAAATCCTGTACCCTTGATCTATATGTAAATATTTATTCTTTATTAGATCCACAGAAAGAAGTTTAGTAGAATTGAACTTGAGTTTTTCAATGGACCGTATAGAGTAAACATTCTTCTCTGGGGAAGAAATTCACAGACATATTAGAAAAATACATGTAATAACATTTGCAAAGTAATATATAAAATAATCATTAGGTGGTGATAATTAAATTCACATATTTTTGTAATTTTGGTTTCTGGTAAAGACTAAACTCCTAATCAAAATACCTCAACATTTTTATATGCATCATTTTTAAGCAAGATGTTGAGCTGTGATGAATGTAATATTCCTGTGGCAGTACCTCAGTTCTACCCATTGACTCAGGAGAAGGAAATGAGGTAAATCTGGGAGCACAGGGTCAGGAGCATTTCAAGGATCTGTGTTTGACTTTCACAGATCTGAATTGGGATCCAGCTCAGGGGGGAAGCCCCAAAACCTGACACTATTACTGATGCTATGGTGTGCTTACAAGCAGGGACCTATCAGGACTGCCCTTCGAAAGGCCCAATAAGCATCTGGAAGAGTCAGGTGCAGATATTTACACTCAGCCAATGTACAGAAGCTGATGACCCTGTGGTTGAATTAGGGAAACGCTGGAAGAAGCTGAAGAGGAGGGTAACCCTGTAGGAAGACCAGCAGTCTCAATTAACCTGAACCCCTGAGATCTCTCAAACACTGAACCACCAACCAGGCAGCATATACCTGCTGATATGAGAACACAAACACATATACAGCAGAGGATTGCTGCGTCTGGACTCAGTCAGAGAAGATTCACCTAACCCTCCAGAGACTTGGAGCCCGGAGAAGTAGGGAGGTCTGGTGGGTGGAGGTGGGGTGCAGGGACATCCTCTTGGTGATAGGAGGACATCTGTGGGATATGGAACAGTCAGAGGGTATTAAGACTGGACTGTAAAAAAAAAATTAAAGAATAAAAAATAAAAAGACTACACTATTAAAATGAACCTCAACTACAGATTTTGGCAGGTTTATCTTAGAATAGGAAAAGGTTCTTCCACAGAAACTGACATTTTTGTGTATTTTATAGACATTTTTCTACCTCAAAAACATTAATTGGCATATAATTAATTTGTAAATTCATGTGTCCTTGCTTTTGTGAATATATAACATATATTTATTGGCAACTTCACAACATTCAAAATAATGAGACCAAAGAATGTACTGTGGAGAAGGTTTTCACTTGATAATTATGTATACGTTAATTATTCTTTACCTTTATTAAAAGAACCCTTGAAGAATTTTTTAGATGTTCTAATATAATGGCATAGTGCCTGAGATTATTCTAAGATTCAAATCTTCTCTATAGCTCTCAGTTATTGCACCAGTTAAATCTACAATGTTTATAATTATTTTTCCTTCACTCATTTGACAACAAAATAGTTTATTTACAATAGGAAACAGAATTTCTGATTATTTAAATGAAACATATACAACCAAACAGTTTATTTATTTTAAAAGTTGCTATTTTGACCTTGAGAGTTAAAACTCAGTTTCAATGATTTGATGATCTATTATTATTTTAAATCTTCCAGTTTCATTAATTACAAACTTTCTAATGATACTATATACATTGGGTTTTAAAATTATGAATACCAGGCTAAAAGACAAATGATGAATATAAGGATTCCAAGAATCTACAACAAATGATTAACTTCCTTTTAGTTTATAATATTTAATAATCATTATTTAGGAACAAATTAAGTAAGGCATCCTCTCTTGAGAATGACCTTAAAAAGGATCTGTGTTCTTGGCAGTGATATATGGCATATTTCAAAGAAATCCAATCTTATCGATGGTCAGATTATTTACAGCTGAGTAGTTAGCTAATTTCCTTTCATAAGAAAATTAAAAGCCTAGTCAGACATCTGGCAAATAAGCACAGATTATAAGACAGAAATGATCAGTTATCCTAATACTATTAACCATACTAAAGAAATGTTTAGTGTATTTTACGTACTTGGCAAAGTTATCTTTTCTGTGAATTTTATTTTGCATACAGTATCTTTTGATCACACTTGTTTTTCTTTTCCAACTCCTCCCACTTCCCTATCCACTTAACTTCAAGTTCTTTGTCTCTTTCAAAAAAAAAAAAAAAATCTCCCAGAGGAAATCAAAACCAATAGAAAACAATGTGACAAGGAATAATGCAGCAAAAGAAAAAGCATACATACATAAAAACAACATGGAGTCTTCTTGTGTGTTGAACAAGTATTCCTGGGAATGGGGCCAGCGCTGGAGTGTGGTTGATATACCCAGTTACACTTCATTGAAAAAACCTGAGCTTTTCTTGTCCTCAGGTATCAATTTCAAATAGCTTCTTGGTTAGGAGGGAGACTTTGTGTCTGATTCCCCTTTGTAGTGCTGGATTTTTTGTCTACATTAAACCTGTGTAAGTTTTGCACATGAGTGTCACAGTATGAAAGTTCATATGGGTATCAGTTCTACTGTGTCTGAAGATACTGGAGAAAGAAAACTTGAATTTCTACTGTATTTTATATTCATCATTTTCAAAGGAAAAAGCCCTATCAGTGTACTTATTGTATAAATATAATAATAAATTGGGCTAATTAGTTTCTAAGATGGGAATGCTATGTAGAGAAATTTCTGATGCTTATTTTTTATGCATAGTTCAGGAATAGTTTTGCCACTTTGAAAAGTAGGCTGTAATAGCAAACACAATGTTGGGTACTTCCTTGGAACATGCTCACATAAATCATAAATAAATTTATATTCGTACAAACACAAAGTGTATGTTTTTGGAGGCTTCTATTTGTTGGAGGCTCCAGTCTGTTAACAATCTGAGGTTGAGATTGGCTCCAAGATTTTATACTGAAAAAAAATAGCTTTACCATCTAGATTATAGGATAGCTGTGTGGTCTGTGTCACTAGTTAGTAGCAGTCATCATTACCAGTTGATTGGTGTTTAACTGTCAATGAGAAATTTGTGCTGCCATTGGTCCAGTTCTGGACAGCAATGTTTGATAATACAGAAACCCTATAGTGTGCTAGTTACCTTGTCTACAAAGCATATTTCTCTGTGAATTTAGACAAGACAGAAAGCTCACTCAACCACAAGAAAGTATATTTGGAATAGAGATAGATAAATGACAATTTCTGAAAATTATATGAGCTCTAAACATCATCATTAAAGTAATAATTTAAAAGTGGGAGGTGAAGTTTGTTAAATAGGCAATGACTACTTGATTGGGAATTTAATATATGTTAAATGAGATTGACCACAAGATGGTAGAACCCTGTCCTTTGTTCGTCAGAGAGTAGGGACAGAAGTAAGAAATTAAATATATAATGTTTAGATTAACAGATAGATGCTGCAGGAGAAATGAGACCAAGCTAGTATAGATGAACTTGATTGACTATCTTGCAGGCATTTCTAACTCACAGGTATTTTCGTGTAAAATAATAAATAAATAAATAAATAAATAAATAAAACAAACAAACATCTTTTCACTTAGCAGGATGACATGACTGATATTATGCTATGCACAGTATAAGGTACAAAATAAATGTATTTGTTAAGAGACTATTTGGTTTCTGTAGAATAATGCACATATTCATTGAGTGAGCACTGAGAATTTCTTGGACAATTTTAATTTAGAATCTATTGAGAAAACAAGCTGCATTGACTATATTATTTGTGCCAAAATAATTAAAATATTAATTTTACAAGAAATGCTTAACAAAATATATGACATAAAATAAAAGTAATGATCAAATAGAAATTGATGCAGAGATGGTTCAGCATACATAAATCAATAAATGTAACCACCAGACTGATTTCCAGAGTGGTTGTACAAGCTTGCAATCCCATCAACAATGGGAGAGTGTTCTTCTTTCTCCACATCCTCATTGGCATCTGCTGTCACTAAGTTTTTTATCCTAGCCATTCTGACTAGAGTGAGATAGAATTCAGTGTTGTTTTGATTTGGATTTTGATGACTAAGGATGTCGAACATTTCTTAGGTGCTTCTCGGACATTCCTCAGTTGAGAATTCTCTGTTTAGCTGTGTTCCCCATTTTTAATAGGGTTATTTAGTTGTCTGAAGTCTAACTTCTTTAGTTCTTTGTATATATTAGATACTAGTCCTCTATCAGATGTAGGGTTGGTAAAGATCTTTTCCCAATCTGTGGGTTGCCACTATGTCCTATTGACAGTATCCTTTGCCTTACAGAAGCTTTGCAATTTTATGAGATCCCATTTTTTAATTGTTGATCTTAGAGCATAAGCCATTAGTGTTCTATTCAGGAAATTTTCCCCTGTGCCCATGTGTTTGAGGCTTTTCCCCACTTTTTCTTCTATTAGATTCAGTTTATCTGGTTTTATGTGGAGGTCCTTGATTCAATTGGACTTGAGCTTTGTACAAGGAGATAAAAATAGATCAAATTGCATTCTTCTACATGCTCTTTGCCAGTTGAACAAACACCATTTGTTTGAAAATGCTGTCTTTTTACCACTGGATGGTTTTAGCTTCTTTGTCAAAGATAAAGTGACGATAGATGTGTGGGTTCATTTCTGGGTCTCCAATTCTATTCCATTTATCTATCTACCTGTCACTGTACCAATACATGCAGTTTTGGTTTTTTGTTTTGTTTTGTTTTGTTTGTTTTTTATCACTATTGCTCTGTAAAACAGTTTGAGGTCAAGGATGGTGATTCCACCAGATGTTCATTTATTGTTGAGAATAGTTTTTGCTCTTCTGGTTTTTTTGTTATTCCAACTTTCTTTTTTTTTTTTTTTTTTTTTTTTGGAGAATTGTTCTTTCTAACTATGAAGAATTCATTTGGAATTTTGATGGGGATTATATTGCATCTCTAGATTGCTTTTAGCAGGATGGCTATTTTTTTTACTATATTTAATCCTGCCAATCCATAAGCATGGGGAAATCTTTCCATCTTCTGAGGTCTTCTTCATTTTTTATTTCAGAGACTTGAAGTTCTTGTCGTACAGATCTTTCACTTGTTTGGTTAGAGTCACACCAAGATATTTTATATTGTTTCTGAAGATTTGCAGGCAAATGGATAGATCTAGAAAATATTATCCTGAGTGAGGTAACTCAGTCACAAAGAACACACATGGTATGTACTCACTATAAGTGAATATTAGGCAAAGAGCATGGAATACCCACCATACAACTCATGGGCAACATGAAGTTCAAGAGGAAGATGAAAGAGTGGATGCTTCAGTCCTACTTAGAAGGATGAACAAAATAATCAAGGGGAGTAGAGGGTGGGAGGGACTTCAGCAGAAGAGAAGATGGGGAGGGAGAAAAGAGGGGGCAGATTCAGGTATGGGAGGAGATGGAAGAGATGTAGAGAGGGTCAGGAAATTGAACAGAGGTGTGTAGCATTAGGAGATGGGGAACTAGGGGTAGCAACCAAAGGTCCCAGATGCCAGAAAGGCAAAAGCTTCTCAGAACACCACGGGGATGACATTAGCTGAAATACCCCACAAATGGAAGGCAGAACCTGTTGAGACCATATCCAGAGTTTAAGCATCCCCCCTACCACCAGTTGAGGGATGTTGCCACATTTCTCTCCAAAATTTTAACCCAGAATTGTTCCTGTCTAATGGAAATACAAGGACAAAGAGTGGAGCAGAGATTGAAAGAAAGGTCACCCAGAGAATGCCCCACCTGGGGATCCATTCCACATGCAAACCCCACATCCAGACATTATCTCAGATGCCAAGAAGTGCTTGCTTTCAGGAGCCTGATACAGCTGTCTCCTGAAAGGCTCTGCCAGATCCTGACCATTACAGATATGCATGCTTGCAGCCAAACATTGGACTGTGTACAAGGACTCCAATGGAGGAGTTAGCAGAAGGACTGAAGGAGCTGAAGAGGCCTTATCTGGCATCAATGGGAGGTGAGATCCTTGGGCCTGTGAAAGCTTGATACCCCAATATAGAGGAATGCTTGGGTGGTGAGGTTGGAATGGGTAAGAGAGCACCCTGATAGAGAAGCAGGGTAAGGGGGGATGGGATAGGGAGTTTTCAGAGAGGAAACTGAGAAAGGGGATAACATTAAAAATGTAAATAAATGAAATATCCAATTTAAAAAAAAAACAAAACAAAAACAAAAGTTATGGGGAGATTATGATTCCTAAGGATACATAGCCACATTAAAAAGTCATATTACAAAAAACCCATAGCCAATACCAATTTAAATGAAGCAAAATGATGTGCAACTCCACTAAGATCAGGAACAACACAAGGCTGCCCACTCTTTCAACAATGATTCAATTTGCACTTAGGTAGGGCAATGAGAAAACTTAAGGAGATCAAAGGGATACACATTGGATGTCGACATAAAACCAAATATATTGAACCTATAAAAGAGAAAATGAGAAATAGCCTTAAACTCCTTGCCCAGGCAAAGAAATTCTGATATCATTAGCACAGGCTCTAAGATAAAAATTTATCAATAGGACCTGATGAAACAGAAACTTCTGCATGGCAAATGACACTGTCAGGACAAAGCAGTAGTCTACATAATGGAAAAAAAATATTTAAACAGTTTTACATCTAATACAGGATGACTAACCAAAACATATTCAAAATCAAAATAAAATACATATCAAAAAATAAGTTGTTGAGGATGTGGAGAAAGAGCAACACTCATGCATTGCTGGTGGAATTGCAAAATGGTACAACCACTCTGGAAATAAATCTGGAGGTTCCTCAGAAAATTGGAAATAGATCTACCTGAAGACCCAGCAATAGCACTGTTGGTAATATACCCAAAAGATGCCTCACCATGCCACAGGGGTGCATGTTCCATTATGTTCATAGTGGCCTTGTTTATAATAGCCAGAAGCTGGAACCAACCCAGATATTCCACAAGGGAAGAATGGATACAGAAAATGTGGTTTATTTATACAATGTAATATTACTCAGCTATTAAGAACCAGGACATCCTGAGTTTTGCAGGCAAATGGATGGAACTAGAAAATATCGTCCTGGGTGACATATCTCAGACCCAAAAGAACATGCATGGTATGTACTTACTAATAAGTGGGATATTTGCCAAAAAAAAAAAAAATACAGATTACCCAAGATACAGTACACAGAACTCAAAAAGGTCAACAAGCTGAAGGGCCCAGGTGAGGACACTTCAGTCCCACTTGGGAGGGAGAAGAAAGCAATCATAAGTGGAAAGGAAGGGAGGGATATGAGAAGGAAAGTGGATGGGGTTGGAAGGGAATAGGGAGTTTAGAGGTCTGGTTGGATGGAGATTGGGGGCGGGGCCATCCTCATGGAGACAGAGGACAGGGAGGAGGTATGGGATGTGGAACAGTTAGAGGGTGGATCTGGAAGGGAATTTATAGTTTTAAAATAAATAAATTAATTAATTAAAAAAATGCCTCAGTACAAAATAAGATATAGGTATAAACAAAGAATTCTCAATAGAGGAAACTCAAATGTCTAAGAAATACTTAAAATAAAATGCTCAATATCTTTAGCCATCAGGGAAATATGAATCAAAACTACATTGAGATTTCATCTTGTTCCTATCAGAATAGTTAATATTAATAAAACAAATGATAGCTCATGCTGATGAAGATGTGGAACAAAAAGAAACTTCTTCATTGTTTGTGAGAGTTCAAACTCATACATCCACCATGGACATCAGTGTGGCAGTTCCATAGGAAGTTAGGAAATGATCTACTTCAAGAACCAACTATACCATTCTTGAGGATATGCTGAAAGGCTGCTTCGTACTAACACAGAGACACTGCAGCTCTATTCATAATAGACAGAAATTGGAAATAACCTGGATGTTCCCCACCAGAAAACTGGGAAAAGAAAAATTGCCTCATTTACACAATCAAGTATTATTCAGCTGTTAAAAACAAAACACAACATAACAATCAGACACACATTCAAAAAATGGTACTTTCAGAATGTAACTAGAAAAGAATCATCCTGAGTCTATCCTAGACCAAGAAACACAAATATGATATGATTTCATTATTTGTAGATATTACCTTTTAAGTCACTGATCACCAACCTACAGTTTATAGCATAACAAAAGCTAGATATAGATTAAGGTATTAGGGGATATGAATAGATGTTGTTAGAAAGTGAAATAGAATACATAGTTATGAGTGGATAAAGTGACAGCGGAAATAGGAGGATCAAGTGGAAGAGGGATGGATGGGGAGAGGAGACTCAGGGAGGGAACATGGAAAAAGAATATAAGATTAATGGGGCATTTTAAGGGGTAGTATGGAAATCTAATACTCTAGAATCTTTCTATATGTATACATATATGAATGATATCTTAATAAAATCACCAAATATGGAGGAGACAGTTTCCCAGCTGGCCATCTCTTGCCGCCAAGACTGGTTTAAGCACTGGCATTGGGTTACAACAAATCAGGTTGTTGGCCTATGTGTCTCACTGAATTCTCTAAACAATCCAGGTTGTTGCCAAGATGGTAGATTACTCCACAAACTGACAACAAGGCCCCATTGCTGAAGACAACACCTAAAACAACTCTCTGAATATGGAGAAGTTTTGGTGATGCCTACATGGATTCTTCACTCCTCCATTCCTGTTTTTTGGTACAGCAAGCTATCAAATGAGAAACATCAACACCAAGCCAGCTGCAGATTCCTTGATCTATAACTGTCCTGCATGAAAGATATGTTAAGGCAAAAGTGACACAAAACCTACAACAATAACCTACTAATGTCTGGTGTTACTTAAGAGCCCAAAACTGCTTGGGTGACAAGAACCAGAAACTAGACAACCCAATGACTTAGTATTATTATTATTATTACTAAATAATAATATTACTAAATATTATTACTTGGAAGAAAGAAGAAAGGAAGGAAGAAAGAAGGGAGGGAGGAAGGGAGGAAAGGAAGGAAAGGAAGGAAGGAAGGAAAAGTAAAGAACAGATGAAGGAAGGAAGGGAGGGAGAGAAGAAAGGAGGTAGGGAGGGAGGAGAGAAAGAAAAATTAACTATAGCAATAAAATGACTCCTAATGACATTCTGCTATATGCATAGATGAGAATCTTGCTCAGGCATCAACAGAGACGCTTCCTCTTGCAACAGATGGGAACAAATACAGAGACTGACAGCCAGACATAATGCAGTAAGAGACCTTGGAACCCTCAGCCATATCCCTATCAAATCCTCTTCTGGTTTCAGGGATCTCTGCAGAGGAAGTGGCAGAGTATAAAAGCCAGAGGGGATGGAAAATACCAGGGAATAAAGCCTTCTAAATAAACATGAGCAAAGCTCATAGGGTCTCAGAGATTGAGACAGCACATACCAGACCTGCACATGTCTGCACCAGGTCCTGTGCATATATATTATGGCTACCAGTTAGTGTTTTTATGGAAATTTATGAGTGTAAATGAGTGGGTCTCAGATTCTTGTGCCTTCTCTTGAGCTCTTTTCTTTAGATTGGTTGGTTTCCTCCAACTCTGAAGTGTTAGTGTTGCTTCTATCTTGTATCTTTTTTATTATTATGCCTTAGAAGTTTTTTGTTTACTAGTGAGAGACAAAAAGGTGAATCCAGATGAGAGTAAAGGTGGGAGAATAGGAGGAGTAGATGGAGGAGAAACATAATCAGGATACATCATGTTGGAACAAATCTTTTTAAAAATTATTTTTTCCTACAATTTATCCCCATAAGTTTTCCCTCCCTCCGTCTTTACATACCTCCTACCTCCCTGTTCTGCCAGATCCACTGCTCCTTTGTTTTCCTTCAGAAAAGAGAAGGTCTTCCAGGGGTATCATTCTAATAAGACATAACAAGATACAATGAGACATGGCACAGGCTCTCTTAACAGGGCTTGCTGAGGCAACCTAGTAGGAAAGGATCCCAAGAGCAGACAAAAGAGTCAGAAACACCCCACTCCCACTATTTAAGTTTTATAAAAACACATAGCTTACAAACCTAACATATATGCAGAGGACATAGCATGGACCTATGCAGGCTCCTTGGTTGCTACTTCAGTCTCTCTGAGCCTCTGAGAGCCCTGCTTAGTTGATTTTGTGTCCTTTATTCTCCTGGTATCCTTGACCCCTTTGGCTCCTACATTTCCTCATAGCCCCTCATTTGTCACAGGGTAATAGGATGGAGATCTCTAATTTGGATTCTCTTTTGCTCAACATTTGGTGAAAAAAAAATCTATTTTCAATAAAAGGCAAAAAACAAATAAACAAAAACCCAAAATAAAATGTAGGAAGTGAAATGATGGAAGGAGACCAATGATGGAAGGGGATGTCTCAGCAGGCCCATGCCGAGGCATCTCCTTCCCCCTGAGGGACCAGCCACACAACTGTACAGAATAGAATAGAGTTTATTCAGAGCATGGAGAGGGGAGCCAGGAGGTTAGTAGAGGCAAAGAGAGAGGGGGGGAGAAGTAGAGCAATAGAAGAATAAAGGCATGCCATGACCATGTTGAGAGAGGGGGAAGGGAAGAGGGAAGTGGACAGAGAGAAGCTACAGGCAAGAGATCAAGAGATTAAGAGGAAGAGGAGGGGGCACACAGTCCTTTTTATAGTGGGCAGGCCTACCTGGCTATTGCCAGGTAGCTGTGGAGGTGGAGTTTAGACAGAATACTAACATTCCCCCATTTTGGTTTAATCAAAAAAGGAAAATTAGAAAGAGGTGATGGCGAACTAGGAATAGTGTCATAGTGATATCTGGCTACTTCCTGCTGGCATTGGGGGTGACGTGTCTTTAAGAGGAACCTAGAAGAATGGGTATTGGGGGTGTTTGTCCGGTCCTGCTGTCCAGGGTCTATGGACCGAGCCATCTGAGGATAGGTCAGAAGGAACAGGTCCAGTAGAAGCAGCTGTGTGTGTGACAGGAGATGAAGCATCTGGAGGTTGCTTCTCTGGAGTTGTTCTGGATGTTCCTGGATTTGACAAGATGTAGGGAATGAGATTAAGTACATTTGGGAGAAAGAAAAAAATTCCCCAACCCCAGCAAGCCAAGGGGACCATGTCCCAGGTACCATCAGAGGGGACACTGGGCTGCTGATTGCCCTCATGTCACTCAGAACAGAGGGACATCGCTCCCAGAAAACCCTTCAACTGTCCTTCTAGGCTTGGCTATGGAGGACTGACAGGGCCCAAGCTCTCTTGACCTGACCACGCCTATCACTCGCAGGGAGCTCCGGGTAGATATTATGGTATGTGGAAGACCCATCTCCTTCCTCTTGGACACTGGGGCCACTTACTCTGTCCTGACGGAGTTTTGGGGACCCACCTCACCTTCCTGTTTTACTATTGTCCGGGTAGGAGGACAACCTTACCTTCCTCACCAGATCCCCCACTTAGCTGCATTTTAGGGGTGTACCTCTCACCCATTCCTTTTTGGTAGTGCCTACATGTCCTGTCCCCTTATTGGGAAGAGATATTTTAGCTAAGTTGGGAGTTTCTATTTCCTTTGCTCCACCAATTTGCTTAAGCCCAAGCTTCCCAGCAGTTCCTCTGCTCCTCCTTTTAGCCAGTCAACCTACTAACACTAACATGTTATTTCCCTTACCAGCTTCTCAGGTGGACCTCTGAGTTTGGGATGCCCAGAACCCCTCTGTTCTAAACATCATTCTCCCATTGTCATCCAGTTACTGGACTCCACCAGGTACATCACCCAAGCTCAATACCCTCTTTCTCTCCAGAGCCTCAGGTGACTTAAGCCTATCATTTCTGACCTCTTAGGAAAAAAACTCCTTTGGCCTTCACCTCTCTCTCCCAAATTGCCGGGCCCTTTTAAGGTAATCCTTGTGACCCCTACAGCTGCTAAACTTGAAGGACTCCCTCACTGAGTCCACTTGTCTCACCTCAAGCCTTTCATCCCTCCATCTAAAATCGACTCTCCTTCATACACGTTGACCCTAACAGGACCGTGCTCTATTAAGCTCCAGAGGACATCAAAATCACCCACCTTGTCCACAATCCCAGAAAATGAGACTCCACTCCGGTAGCCAAGCTCGACCTCACTGGACTAGACATGGGTTTCTCTTCCTCCCCATATTGTTTGTTTCTATCCAGGTCAGCCCTTACATCTGGAGGTTCAAGGTTCAAGAGACACCCACAGATAACAAACAGTCTTTCCAAACAGGGTCAGGAAACTGCTCCATACCCGGATGCCAAGAACCAATCCAAATTGCCATCATTCTTATATCTGTTAACCCACTTAAACATTATGTTCTCTATACTTGCTTTCTCTTCGCCCAGATAAAAGATTATTTTAGAAACTGGCCAGATGATTATGGGGGCTGCCCATATTGGTCTTATCAGATACATATGCTAGGATCATGGACCAACCATTTCTTTTACCAACACTGCAAGATACTCGTTTCTACATATAAGACTCATGGGATTCCAACTGTGGTGCTTCAGAACTGATGGGGGCCAGATGTCCTGACAGCTAAAAAAGATGGTCTTCGCCAGTTCTTCCAAGAAGAATGCCATTTTTGAGGAACATGAGACCTCCAGCTCTGAGATTATTTTTTTAAATAAAAATATAAAAGCAGATACTCCCTTGTAACACCCTTTTTAGTCATCCTCCTGGTGTTATTTCTAACCAAACTATTATAAGTTCCTGTTACAGAATTACCACCCGCTGTCCACAGAGGAACCTGATACACACTTCTACCAAGTGGACCCTGATGGTGAAAGCCACCTGCTCCCTACAATGGACTATCCCCCTACACAGCAGGAAGGAGTTTAAGAGACAGGGCACCCTGACTCCTCTTTCACCATCAGCTTCCCCTCCCCTTTTTTTCTTCTCTTTATAATAGAAAAAGGGAAGTATGTTGGTATCAGGTCTGAACTCAATTATGTCACATTCAGGAGACCCTATGTGTCTCCTGCCATGCACTCCCAGAATCCACCTGGCTACCTCACCTTTACCTGGGAAAGGGCTATGCCACTGCTCATATAAATAGGCAGAACCCTCTACCCCTCTCTCTCCTCCCTGCCATCTTGTCCCATTCCTCTCCCCACCTTTGCCCTCTGCCCTGAATAAACCCCTTCCCCCCATGGAACCATTTAGTCTTGTGTGGTCAGTTCTGAGCTGCATGCCAAAGTCTAACAGAAGCACAATTAAAGTCATTATCAAAATCAATTGCAAATAGCTACTAATTCCTATATAAATTGCCAAGAGCAGTTCTTAGCACAATAGGGAAGTTGTTCCATTTATGTCCTTTGCAGTCAATGCAGAGTTAACAGTGATTGTTGTTGAAACTTTATGGGTTTTTAATTGCTGTGGAAATGGGATTAGTTTTCAATTTAAACATCCCAAAAATTTAATCATGTGATCATAAACTATTTACTACTTTTCAACACTTTCAATGTTTTTAATAGATTTGAAAGTTTATAATTTATAACATATTTTCACATTTTTATACTTAAACATTTAGCATTATGATAGTTGATTAATGTCTGTAACCTTGGTTACCTATCTGATTTTTATTGACATAATTCATTGCCTTGTGTATAAACAAATAATTTTGCCCATAGCAGCTACATATGGTTCAGGTCTGAAACCCAAACCCATTCAGCTTCTCTGTTGGGTATTTGGGGCCCATGGTTGCTAGGGATTGTCCCTCACCTCTTGAAGAGGCAGAAGCACACAATAGGTAGGCATGTCACAGACACTGAGAAGATGTAGGCGTCAGCTTCCATGCACAGTATTCACAGTGTTCATAATGTTAATAAGGGCCCATGCTAAAAAAACACCCTGTATATTTGAAGTTTGTGGTAAGATCTGGAAAAATAACCACACAGATGTTCTATATTTTACCTAAAATACCAAATATATGCAGAATAGATATACAAAACTGCACAAACCATTATACAACACATATAACAAATGCATGTGTATATACTTGGATATTACATGAAAACTACTTAATACTACACAGACATACAGAATATAAAGGTCTTCTTATTAGAGTCATGGGCTCATGGTAAGAAGCACATACTTTAGGTCCCCTGTATGAGAGTGAATTGCTCTTAAAATCTTTTTAGGCTAATAACTAAAAGCATTTGCTCTCTTTAAGTATGTAAACTGAGTCTTTAAGTCCTGCAAACTGAAAGAGTAGTAAAAGTTGCAAGGGAAAAGGGACAAGTAACATATGAAGGTGGACCTACCAGAATTACACTTGACTTGTCTACAGAGACTATAAAAGCCAAAAAGCCTGGGGACATGACTTACAATCTCTGAGAAATCACAGATGCCAACCTAGATGAATATACTCAGAAGAATTCTCAATCAATATAGATGGAGAAAAACAAGATATTCCAATACAAAAACCAAACTTAAACAATATTTATTCATAAATCTATCCAATAGAAAGTCCAACTCAAGATGGTTAACTATATAAAGAAAACACAGAAAATAAGTAATCTCACAACACTGAAATCAAAATTGTTGGTGGGATAGTAAGCTGGAACAACTACTCTGGAAATAAGTCTGGTGGTTCCTCAGAAAATTGGATATAGTATTACCTGAGGAACCAGCTATACACTCCTGGTCATATTCCTAAACAATGCTCCAACATATCACAAGGACACATGCTCCACTATGTACATAGCAGCCTTATTTATAATATCCAGAAGCTAGAAAGAAACCAGATGTTCTTCAACAGAGGAACTGATACAAAATATGGTACATTTACACAATGGAGTACTAGTCAGCTATTCAAAACAATGAATCCATGAAATCCTTAGGCAAATGGATGGAACTAGAAAATATCATCCTGATTGAGGTAACCCAATCACAAAAGAACACACACAGTATTTACTCACTGATAAGTGGAGATTAGCCCAAAAGCTCAGAATACCTAAGATTCAATTCACAGACCACAAGAAGCTCAAGAAGAAGGAAGACCAAGGTGTGGATACTTCAGTCCTTCTTAGAAGGGGGAACAAAATACTCATGGTAGCAAATGCAGAGACAAAGTATGGAGCAGAAACTGAAGGAAAGACCACCCAGAGACTGCCCCATCAGGGGATCTATCCCATATACAGACACCAAACCCAGGAACTATTGTGGATGCCAAGAAGTGCTTGCTGACAGGAGCCTGATATAGCTGTCTCCTGAGAGGATCTGCCAGAGTCTGACAAATACAGAGGCAAATGCTTTCAGACAACCATGGGACTGAGCACAGGGTCCCTAATATAGGAGATTAGAGAAAGGACTGAAGGAATTAAAAGGGTTTGCAACCCCATAGGAAGAACAACAATATCAACCAACCAGACCCCCTAGAGCTCCCAGGGGCTAAACCACCAATCAAAGAGTACATGGTTCTAGTAGCATATTTAGCAGAGGATTTCCTTGTCTGGCATGAATGGGAGGAGAAGCCCTTAGTCCTATAAAGGCTGGATTCCCTAGTATAGGGGAATGCCAGGGTGGGGAGGTGGGAGTGTGTGGGTGGTAGTGAATCCTCAAGAAGCAAGGTAAAGAGGGATGGGATAGGGGTTTTCCAGAAAGGAAAGTGGGAAAAGGGATAACATTTGAAATGTGAATAAATAAAATAACGAGAGAGAGAGAAGAGAGAGAGAGAGAGAGAGAGAGAGAGAGAAACAGAGCTAAGCAGAGAATTCTCAACAAAGGAACCTAGAATGGCCAAGAAGCACTTAAATAAATGTTCAGTGTCCTTAGTCATCAGATAATTTTGAATCAAAATGACTCTGAGATTCCATCTTAGAATTATCAGAATGGCTAACATCAAAACTCAAATAACAGCACATGCTGGCATGATTATGGAGCAAGAGGAACACTCCTTTATTGCTGGTGGGAGCGCAAACTTGCACAACCACGTTAGAAACAATTTGGCAGTTCCTCAGAAAAGAGAATAATTCTACCTCAAGACCCAATCATGTACCCAAAAGACTCCCCACTATACCACAGGGACATTTGCTCAGCTATGTTCATAGAAACTTTACTTATAATATCCAGAAACTGGAAACAACCTAGGTGTTCCTCAACTGAAGAATGGATCAAAAAAAAAAAAAGTGGTACATCTATACAATAAAATACTATTCAGCTACTAAAACCAAAGACATCATGAAATTTGCATACAAATGGATGGAACTTGAGAATATCATCCTGAGTGAGGTAACCCAGAGCCAAAATGACATGCAAAAGTACATACTTATAGTATGGATATAAGCCATAAAACACAGGATACCCTGGCTATCCTTCACATGCTTTCAGGGAAAAAATCACAAAATAATAATTTGTTTTCAAATTACTATTTTCTTTCTACCTATATAGGAACAGATGTCCCATTGGTGTTTCATGATAACTGGGTTTTCAAGAAAGTAGGTGCCAAATAAGCATGTGTCTACAAAACACCTATCAAATCATGTATATTTAAAGCATGAGATAGATTACATTAAATTATATAAATTCATGCTAAATAATCCACAAAATTAAAGCCAAAATAACATCATGGATTTATTCTATGATTCTGCATTAACAATATTAATGTTATATTGCCATTGATCATTTTAAAAGTGAGACATGTATCATATTGGCTTTAGGATATGTAATTATGTTATCAAATATCTTCATGTTCATAATCATTTATAAAAAAGATTCATGTTTTCCTGGTGTTTTAACTTAAAATTTGTACCCATATTAACCTGGGACAAAACAAAAGTATCTCCTATCCTGTGCCTTGTCCTTTCCACATGTCCCTACACAAAATCCACAGTTACTGAATATTAGGAAAAATTTTGTGTCTTGGTTTCAAATATAAGCTTATTTAGGTTATCTGAAATCAAAGATCTCCAAACATTTCATATTTTTAAGTCTCCTTTCTGAAGTTCAATATTTTCACAGACTCCTAAAATGATCACCAGGCCAGAAACATGCATACAATATTGTGAAATTACACAAATATTTGAGTCACTCTGAGGAGGAAACACTAAGATCTCTTCTGGAAACACAAAGCACTTGAAACACTTGAGTAATTTTCAGTTGCTTTGTGCTGTGAAAGCACAGGCCCTCCATCATTCACTCACAGAGCACTTGAGCTTTCTAATTTTACACCCTCACTGCTATTTTCAGAGCACAGTCATTTTCACCACTGAAGTATATTTAAAATATGTAAAGAGTTTCAATAATTTTAAATTATCTTACACACTGCAAGATCAAACTCTGATCACTTCAACATTTAAGATCCAAGAAAGTTTGAAATGCCTCAATGTTTTCAAGAATATGTATGTTATTTCAATTGTTTTATAAATAATTTCAACTTGGACTGGGTAGAACACAAAATAATATAATGATATAACAATTCATGATGTATCAGATAAAACCTAACAGAATTAAAAGCCGATTAAAAAACAAGTGTCAGGAAATGAGCCTCATTTTATACTCTACCACCTGTATACAATATGAAGACAAAACATATTTAAGCATTGACTAAATTTCAGATACCTAAATTTAAAAAATAATAAACAAACTAGAATACTTAAGTAGAGAACTGAAAAGAGTTTAACTAACATTAGTTAGGAAACAATGACAATGTTCTACATATATGAGCAGAAATGCTGTGCCTTTGGTGGATATGGTAAAAGAGTGTCATATCTGTTATTTTAAAACTGAACACAGTTCAGATCATTTGAAAGAGTACACAGGACGTTACTGCATGAGTTGCGCCATTCAGAGCAAATAGTCAGGAATCTATCTTATGAGGCCCAGAAAGACCAAACAACCCCACCATGATTTGTGCCTGCTGGAGCTGCACCATGGCCTGAACCAAAGCTCGTGTAAAGAGGTGGTTTCATAAGGACAGAAGGAAAATCACCTTGGAAAAATAAAACAGAATTTAAGCATTTTTTAAAAAGGTATTAACTGGAGAACAACATTAACTGAATCAAATACACTATACATTTTTCCTTAGCTATTTCAACCTTCTCCTGTAGCTGAAGCATCTTCTTACTTCCAAAACTGTTGAAAGACAATTGATATCTAAAATCCTCAAAATGTCCAGTGATTTTCTTCTTAGAAACTGCAGGAATTAGGACACATGTAAGTAATAATGCCATGTGATATGGAGGCTGAGAAAGAATGCATAGGATCTTCTGAGAACAATTATGTACTAATTATGGAGACATGGATATGATAGTAACTTAAGGCCATAGAGTTAGTGTGAGTTACAGTCTATATAAAAAGTTCATCTTGTAAATATAGAAATTGAGATACAAAGGCTAAATGAATTATGCAAGGCCTCAATTTTTATGACAAACAGAAAAACATATTTCTTATTTGAGTTTCCCTTATACAACCTTTATATAGTAACTACCTGAAAATTTAGAAGCTTTGTCATAAAATGAATTGAAATTTTCTTCATTAACAACATGATTACATGAAAAATTATGGTGTTCTGATGGATTCAGTCCGTTTTTAGAGATGAGGATGGTGAGTGAGGAGGCTTATATGATTTTCAAGTGGCAGACATCCAACAATAATTTAGGTCTCTATGCTTCATTTTAATGACTGATAATATAGATATTCCTTGTGTATTCTGTTCACTTTGGATGATTTTATTTTACGTCATCATGAATGATCAGAGAATTAAACATTCATTGATACTTGGCTATAAAACATTTTTATTTTGTACCAATATATTTGAGAAGTCTTCACTGTATATGTTAAAGATTTTTATTAACTAATTTAGAGTTCATTATAAAAGAATTGCATAAATACAACAAATCAACATTTATAAAGAGAAATATGATAAGTTGTTTGAATAATGGATATAAACTTAAATTAATGAAGTCTAATGTTTACATTTTATTCTTTTTATCAACCATTTGTTCTAATTTGAGATACTTCATTATAAAACATATTATTATTACAGTAGCCTCAATATGTTACACAGAAAATTATATTAGCCAATATATATACATGTATACATACCTACATATACAAAATAAGGAGCACGATAAGCTTTCATGCATACTTCACGCAATTAACTATCATCCATATTAGATGCTAGAGTATCTCTTTACTCAGTAAATTTCATTTGATTAATTTTCTCTGAAGTCAGTTGTGTTCAGTGGTCAAGTCAGGTAACAATACAGAGTGGCACTGTGTAGGTTTTCAGAATAGGCACAAAGCTATGAATTAACTACCTTTCATTTTATTCTTGATAATAAATGTATTCAATATGGCTAGGTTTCACATCACAGGGGTTTGATTATTGAAACTTTAACAAAGAAAAATTGTATTTAAAACTCACTAAAATGATATGAATCCAAATAAGCAAACAAATAAAAACAGGTGCTTAATCACAAGGTGTGGAGACAGGAGGAAAGTTACAGAAACCTGGCAGCAAACAATGGGCAGTATGGGCAAGATTCAATCAAGCAAATCTGAAATTGAGGTTTATGAAAGAAAAACAGAATCAATCATCAGATACTAGAGAAATGGTGGAATAAGGGAGACTCTTCCTCAGCCAAGCATTAAGTAAAGAAAAGTAAATCTCCCTGGTGGACCTACACTGCACTCTGCAAAGTTTAGGAACAATAAAGGAAACACACTCAGAGGATGGGTCCTCATACTCTCTAGCTTGGTCATTAGTGTGTGATGCAGGACAAATTTAAGACATGTCTTACTGTTAATGTTGTTGTTATTGTTTTGATGTGGACCAATAAACATATTTATAGCTCTAAGTACCAAAGTCTTCCTTTCCACTGTCTAAAAGATGGACTACCCTAAAGTCAATATGAACCCAGAAGTCTTGTAGACTTCAGCACAGACCTGAAGATACAGATTGAGATGATTAGAAATGTAGACTTGAGAGTATCCCATGACCATCCATGCATAGTAATTCCAGTTTGAGATAGCATCTGACATTGAGCTGCTATATTCAGCATTGCTAGCTAGGCTGCACATAGAGATCAGGTGCAAGATTTTAAGCAGTAATGGTCCTAAAACCTCACAGGACTAGATAAGAAAGACAGCTCTCAGGTCAGCGCACATACCAAACTTCCTGGTTGATACTACTTGAGCCTCAGAATTAGAAATGATTGATAATACTACTGCCCCCATAGGTGTCTGTGTAAACACACACACACACACACACAGAGAGAGAGAGAGAGAGAGAGAGAGAGAGAGAGAGAGAGAGAGAGAGAGAAACTATAAAATGAAAAGCCTTAGAAAATAAAGACGTTTCTACAACCCCATCTCCTTAGTAAAAAGAAAACATTAGCTGGACTTTTCTTTGTGTTTTCTTTAGCTTCTATCTCTCAAACCTCTGTACTAAATAATAAAAAGGTTTTGATTCACTACTGCTTCATGTCCCTATAATAGGACATAGTGGCGATATATACAATGAAAATGCTAAAACACTAAAGAAAGCAACTAAATTCTGTATTGGATAATGACAGAAAAGAAAGCCCTCCTGATTTCATTAACAGCACAAAAACTTCTTAAAATATATATGCCACCAACATCCATATGCCACATTCTCTTTCTAAACTGTTGTATTAGTTTAAATAAAGCTACCAAAGATACACCTTTCGTTAACAAGGCAAATAGATTTTACAATTTGTCTGTAATATTTTAGTAAGCTGCCTAGGTCAGGCCTTGCTTTCTGAAAATTAAACTATTATCTATTCGGGATGCACCGAAGCTGATAAGGATCTTCCGAACTTTAGTTATCTGTATCCTCCGCTCCATGAATGTGTGACTACAGGATCTGCGGGATTGGACCACTCACTGAAAACTAATGTAACAGTCTAGAAAGACAAACTAGCATATACAACTAAGATGCCATCAACAGGATTAACTATAGTCAGTCAAGAAAAACTTGTGTAAGTCAGCTCCAGTGAACATGTTAGATGGAAACAAAGGTTGGGTAGAAAACCTTGAGATGGCTAAGCGCTTAAAAATACAGTGGGTTGGTGAGATGGCTCATCAGTTAAGAGCACTTCTGGAGGTCATACATTCAGATCCCAGCAACCACATGGTGGCTCACAACCATCCATATTGAGATCTGATGCCCTCATATGGGTGTCTGAAGACAGCTACAGTATACTTAAATATAATAAACAAATAAAAAATCTTTGGGCCAGAGTGAACAGGGCCTAGAGAGAGCAGAGCTGGAGTAAGAGGGAGAAAGTAAGGGGGAAAAAAAGAAATACAGTGTTACACATGTACAAATGACATAAAAATCAGACATTGTTTAGACTTAAAAAATAACTATATACTGTCACCAAAATAGTTGGTGAGATTTAATTTCATGAATAGTAGGCTTTTGGAAACTATTGTAAAGACTATTTTTGCCAAATAAATTTTTAAAAATCCTTCATTCATAAAAGTTTAAGATATAATTATTAAATTTAAGGTAAGTTGTTCAAAGTGTTGTTTATCACTGTTATAAACTGTCTGTTTGTAAAGTTAGCACAATTATTTAATAAGCCAAGTATCCACCGCTCTGTCATAGACTACCATCCAAACCATTTTTTTTGTGTGTGTGAGCACTAATTCTCTCTTAAATGAAGGTCCCTTGAGTTTTTCTGTAGACTCTCTAAAACACAAAGATGTCTTATTTAGTGTTCCTATTGTGATAAAACACTATGTCAGAAGTGACTTTGTGTCAGGGTCCAGCCGCGACACAGGATCAGATTCTGAACTGGAAGCAGGGATATCTGGAAGGTGCATAATAAATATACACAGACTACTTTTGGGGTACAAGCTGACAGACAATTTTTCAAGGCTTAAAATTTCTCTCTCTTCTCTCTCACTCTCTGCTTTCTTTCTCACTCATTCGCTCGCAGCTTGAGGCTGCACACACTCTGTATTCTCTTGTACACTCTGCTTTTCTCCTGTGCACTTTTCTTTTCTGGAACTCCCTCACTCTTACACACCTCTGTGTGTTTCCCTCTTACTCTCACACATACTCTTCACACACATCTCACACACACCTCACACACACCACATGCACTCTCCTTTCACTCACACACACTCTCCATACACACCTCACATTCTCTCCTCACTCACTCTTCACATGCTCTTCTCATGCTCTCTCTACATGCTCTTTCATTCGTCCACTCATTTGCTCTCTCACTTACTCTCTCTCTCACCACATTCACCTCACATACTTTTTGCCTTTTCTTGCCGTCTGTTTTTGATACTCCGAACGCAGGTAGAAAAAAGACATTGTATAGTCATTGCCAAATCAAATTCAAAAGAAAAACCATGTCCCACAAAGAAATAAGAATTACAATTGTTCCTCAAAGCTTCAAGCTTTCCTATCCCCAGGCCTGTAGCCAAAATAATAATAATTGCAAACTTATCATTATTTAAACTTCAACTTTTAACTTACTATATTTCAGAGCTCAGAGCTCCGAGGTCAGCTACTTGCATTTTCCTGTGAAGCTCTAATGATAAATGACATGGGCAAAGCTGCCAGGCAGTGGCCAGAAGAAGGAAGAAGAAAAGAGGAAGCAGCCTTGAGGTGGGAGTATATTTCTTGTATCTAAGGTTATAACCAAAGCAAGGAGAAAGACAAAAATCTATATGCCGGAGATGAGATCTGAAAGTTGGGGATTCACACCATTAGTAAAGTCTTCTGGAACAGAAATTCAACAAAAGGTACTAAGGGAAGGAATGTTCTAACAGGTTTTCTTAGAATCTTCTAGCATCTTCTTGGAGGGCAATCTGGAAGTTGTCAGGGGCATAATTACAAAAGCAATTAAGAAACCATTTGATACAATGTAGAATATAAGGGTGGCCTTTTTTGTCTTCACAGTGATGATGATAAAGGAAATATGGATTTTGGTATATCTTCAAGGTAGTGACAGTATGACAAAAGTAAATAAAATCTAATTACATATGTTATATCCTTAATTGTGAAATATAATTTTTTTATTCCTCAATATTCTATTTAAGACCTTATACCATCCCTTTCTTCTGATACATGTTCATTCACTGGAAATATCAGTGATACTGCCAGACATATTACAACAACAATGAGCTTGGGTATTTTTCAAAAGAAAAATCTGCTATCTGTATAAATTCCATAAATAAAGCTTTTGAATGGTCTCTTAACTCCTATCTACCATGACCTTGGCTTTCAAGGTCTAATTATACTAAAAACTGCCCCATGTCTCCTGTGTACTGGAAAATCATTATCTGAAGTTAATCAGTTCTTCTAGAACACCATTCCTAATTATCATATGGATAATGAGAAAATATAAAATTTTAAATATATTAAATTTTAAATATCAAAGTTAATCTTAAATACCAAATTTGTATAAATCAGAGCATTAAGATGAAGGCAATGAATAATATACAATATGTCTTTTACTATAACTACTAAAAGCACATGAAACAAACGGTATTCATTTTTTGATGATCCTTGCATTTTAGAAATGAATTAAACTTTTAGATAGTAATAACAGTTAACATTCTTGTGTGCTTAGAATATAAGTGTTCTACTTTATTCTAACAGGTTTTGGCACACTTTAAACAGGTAGTATTTTGAGTACTTTATAGCTGTCTCCTTTTACAATCTTTATAGTCACATGAAACCAAATCACTATATGCTGGAAAAATGAGGACATAGCCATGTGAGATTATCAGCTATTTCTGATGTACAAATATTACATTGTATATAAACATTACATACTACTGTGATATGTAGGCATAATTCTAAGATATCTCCAAGATTCCTGTCCTGAAGTATGACCAGGCCTTGAGAATTTGATGGGTTTCTCCCTGGTGACTAGGTTATATGATCACTATATATAGTGAGAGGTAGAAGAATTTCACAGGCAGAACAAAGATTTCTAGCCCAGTTTGTCTTTAAGCTCAACACAGAAAAAAAAATTGTCCTGATAGATTTGACTTTGTCATGGGACCCATTAACACACAGTTCAAGCATTGTCAAAGTGAAATATTCTGAATAAGATAGATCTTCATGTTAGAGTTGTAGTGTTTTAAGGAGGATCACATGAGAAAACTGTGTGCTATCACTACAAGCAGAAGGGCTATCAACCTATAATCCTAAAAGATGAGTTATACCACAACTCCATCAACTTCAAAGAGAATTTAGTGCATCCAATTATGACTACAGCATGACTAATATTTTCAGCTCAGTCTAACTGGATCCAGAGTGGAGAAGACCCTAAAGCTCCACTGATCTCTTAATTCACAAAAACAGATAATGCACGAGTGCTCTGCCAAATGTTTAACTTGTTTAAAAGTGATGATAATTTCTGTAGCAAACCACATCTTGGTTTTGCCTTATTTCCTTAGCTAATAATACTTACTAGGTTGTTTTATCCAGCCTACATTTATACAAATGACTAAAGGAAGAGTGTGTTTGCCTAAACACTGCTAAGATATTGTTACCTTCTCCAAGACATTGTATCTGTACTGTTCCAATCATTCCAGATACTAAGAAAAACTAATAATGTTCTTTAATATGCCACTTCATAAGGAAAATAAATCTGTCAGGTAGGCATGTTGCAAGAGGAACTGAGAATTCTACATCTTCATCTATAGGCTATTAGCAGAATACTGACTTCAAGGCGATAGGATGAGGGTCTTTAAGCCCACACCCATGGTGACACACCAACTCCAACAAGGCCATGCCTACTGCAACAGGACAACACCTTCTAATAATGCCATGCTCTAAGTCTAGTATATGCAAACTATCACAATGACCTACTGGTTTCTCTAAAATTCACAAGAAAACTAACTCCACTCAATCCAAAGCAGTATACAATGCATCATGCCTTGAAATCTTCACAGCAGTTCAACAACAATGCTTTTAAAAATTAGAGAAATACTAATTAATCATTTATTTGGTACTTTATTTACATTTCAAATGTTATCCCTTTCCCGGTCTCCACCCACCCAGAAACCTTCATCCCATACTTCCCCCCCTCCACTATCTTATCCCCCCTTCCCAGGTTCTATGAGGGTGTTCCCCCAACTACCCAGTCCACCTCCCCACCCTTGAATTACCCTACATTGGGGCTTGAGCCTTCACAAGACCATGGGCCTCTCCTCCCATTGATGCCCGACAAGGCCACCCTCTGCTACATATGCAACTGAAGTCATAGGTCCCTCCATGTGTATTACTTGGTTGGTGGTTAACATCTCAAAAATCAAAGGCAATCATTACAACCATATTACATATAGTAAATCTAAGACATAGAGCAAAGTAGTAATTTAACCAGGAACATACAAGTCAAAATTATTGAGTCTCAGGTCTAAATTTTTAAGTGCAATATTTAACTACCATTTATGCTGAAAATATTATTGATTTACATACATATCAGTTTATATGACTCTATTATTATAAGGAAACAAGCAAAGTCATTCTTAGATTTAATATTGTATCATTTTACAGGCTGCGATAAGGACGTGAATAATTAATATTTTTATAAAAATGTGTAATACTAAATCTCTAAATTAAAATTTTCAATTATGAATAACTCCAGATACTAGAATGCCTATTTAAATTAAATCTTTTTAAAGCAGTCAGACAGGACTAGTATGACTGTCCTCTGAGAGGCTTCATCCAGCAGTTGACTAGGATGGATACAGAGACCCACAGCCAAATGGTGCATGGAGTTCAGGGACCCTTATGAAAGAGTTGGGCGAAGTACCACAGGGTCTGAAGGAGATAAGAAATCCACAGGAACACAAACCGAGTAACTATGCTGGACCTTCAAGGCTCTCAGAGACTGAACCTCCAACCAAAAAGCATACAACACTAGACATAGAGTCTAAAACATATATAGCAGATGGGCTGCTTGGTCTTCATGTGGATCCTGCACAACTATCCCAAAAGCTGTTGTTTGTGAATGGAATATGTTCTACTAGCTGCAATGCCCTGTCTGACTACAGTGGGAGAGGAAGCACCTAGCCTCTCAGAGACTTAAAGTGTCAGGGTGGGAGAATACCCAAGGGGGGTCAATACCATCTCAAAGGAGAAGAAGAGGGAGAAGGGAGAAAACAATTGTGGGAAGGGGTGGCTGAGAGGAGGGGCAGTGATCAGAAATTAAAGTGAATAAATAAAAAATTAAAAATAAATAAATAAAACATCTACAGCTTCCAAAGAACAGTAAAATTTTAAACACTCAATCAAGAAACATTAGTGACTTGGTTTTGGAGGTAACCATTTGGACAAACTATTTTGGTTTCTTTATTTTTATAAGCAGATTGGAACCAATGCCCAAGTAATGTTAATTTTTTCTTTGTAATTTAAAGCCCTCTGATTATTTTAGTCATCTTAGACTCTACCTTGGAATATTCATTTAGCTTATGCTGTAGGAAATCGATATTATCAAGTGAGATACACTGAGAGTATTCTGTATTTGCACAAATGAGACCACACAAAATTTAAAGGCTTCTGTAAGGCAAAGGACACTGCCAATAGGATTAAACAGCAACCAGCAGATTTGGAAATGATTTTTACCAATCCTATATCCAGTAGAAGAATAGTATTCAATATATACAAAGAACTCAAGAAGTTAGACTCCAGAGAATTAAATAAGCCTATTAAAAATGGAATACAGAGCTTAACAAAGAATTCTCAACTGAGGAATACAAAATGGCTGAAAAGAACCTAAAGAAATGTTCAACATCCTTAATCATCAGGGAAATGTAAATCAAAACAACCCTGAGATTATACCTCAAACCAGTCAGAATGACTAAGATCAAAAACTTAGATGATAGACAGCAGATGTTGGTGAGGATGTAGAGAAAGAGAAACAAGCCTTCATTGTTGGAGGGATTATAAGCTGGGAAATCAGTCTGGAAATCAGTCTGGTGGTTCCTCAGAAAATTGGACATAGTATTACCTGAGGATCCAGCTATACCACTCCTGGGCATATATAAAAGATGCTCCAACAGGGTCACATGCTCCACTATGTTCATAGCAGCCTTATTTTTAATAGCCAGAAGCTGGAAAGAACCAAGATGTCCTTCAACAGAGGAATGAATACAGAAAATGTGGTACATTTACACAATGGAGTACTAGTCAGCTATTCAAAACAATGAATCCATGAAATCCTTAGGCAAATGGATAGAGCTAGAAAATATCATCCTTAGTGAGGTAATCTAATCACAAAAGAACAAAAATGGTATGCACTCACTGATAAGTGGAGATTATCTCCAAAGCTCGAAATACTCAAGATACAGTTTATAGAACACATGAAGCTCAAGAAGAAGAAAGACCAAAGTGAGGGTGCTTCTGTCCTTAGAAAGGGGAATAAATTACTCATGGGATGAAATACTTAGAAAAAGCGTGGAGCAGAAACTGAAGCAAAGGCCATCCAATGACTGCCACACCTGGGGATACATTCTATACACAGTCACCAAACCTAGACTCTACTGTGGATGCCAAGAAGTACATGCTGACAGGAGCCTGATATAGTTGTCTCCTGAGAGGATCTGCCTAGTGTCTAGCAAATACAAAGGCAGATGCTTGCAGCCAACCGTGGGACTGAGCACAGAGTCCCCAATGGAGGAGTTAGAGAAAGGATTGAAGGAGATAAAAGGGTTTGCAACCCCATAGAAAGAACAACAATACCAACAAAGGAGACCCCCTAGAGCTTGCAGGGACTAAACCACCAACCAAAGAATACATGGTTCCAGCCACATATTTAACAGAGGATCGCCTTGTCTGGCAAGAATGGGAGAAACAGCCCTTGGTCCTGTAAAGGATACTGGAGCATGTATTATTGTACATTATGTTAGTTTTCAGTTTCCCTTCAAGGAATATTTTGTTTCATAATGAACTCAAAAGAGTCATCACATATTTACATATATTTTGCAAACATATATGTTTTATACCCACAGAAAGGGATACTAAAAGAAGTTTAATTCTATAAAAGGAAATGAAACATATAATGACTATGTTTCTATATGACTATATATACATGACTATGTTTATATATACATTATATATACATATAATGACTATATGTATATATATATATATAACATATATTGATTATATGTTTCTATATGACTATATTATATATAAATGATTATAATTCTACATTTGGAAATTTGTCTAAGGTTTTACTAAAATTTTCATGTATTTTAATATATATATACATATATATATAATATATATATATATATGCATATTAAGCTGATCAAAGTGATCACCATGTCATTGTCTGAGAAACTCAAGTCATGGTGGGCTATGAAGCATTAGTACTCAAGAGCTGAAAATAATTTTGTGTATCAGAAATTTAAGCTTCAATGCTCATGTCATATTAGGAACATATTTTAAGCATGATTTGGAACTACACATTATACTTGAAATCAGATAAACTACAGTTTATGAGTTTTTTGCTTCTACCTCCTAAATGAAGTCTCTATAGAAAGAAAGAAAGGAACTCAAGACACGGTGGACACAAAATAAGTATGTGTAAATGTATACTTTAGAATTTACTCATATGTATACGTAAAAGACATGCACATAAACATTCAGATAACAATTAAATTAATTAAACTCATATGCAGACATATATTTATGTAAAAATTTAGATTCATTTTGGATTTTCCACAGGTAAAGAAATGGCATCTCAATGTTCATTATTGCTTCAGTGGTGTTATTAGAACTCAACCCAGATTTAGGTCCATAAAGATGTGATAAATGAATATTATATTAATTGTTGTTTGATACCTATGACATAGATAATCTACTTTTTAAAGAGAAGAAATTGGAAACTCTGAAAGTCATTCAAGATCTTGTGTCTATTTTATGCAGAATCTGAACTGATTTCACAATAATTAGATACAAAGCAAACAATACTTACCTTATGCTTTTGGTCATATTTTATATGAATTTGAATTTTACTGATTTAAAAGTATTTTCTTTTTTGAAACTCTATATCAATTTGAAGTTGTGAAACTCCTGAAATGTCCATCTGTAATAATACTGCTGCAGAAAGGTAGATATTTTTGTTTTCAGATACTCAAGAGCAGTTAAGTTATGAAAGCTGAGGCTAAGGTGTACTAGTAGCTAGCATAATTTATATTTCACTAACAAGAATGGATAATATTTTTAATGCCACTATCTATCTTATATAAATAAATTATTTCTGAAGACTTTAATGGCACACAGGATTGATTTTCATTAAAATCGTGATCATTGGCTTATACTTTTAAAGTTTTATTTTAAATCCCATATCTTTTCCTCAACAATTGCCTTGAATCAAGGCCTCTTTCCTTTTGAGTTTTTCTTTTTCTAGTTTTTATGACCCTTAATTCTATTCTGTATATATATTAGTCTCCATCACACCTTTTACTTGTGTCCAAAGCCCCCTTGTCCTTTCATTTTGTGCTTTATATTTGAAATGCCCTCATTTTGTAGTCTTATAGAAATTTAGAAATATCATATAAAGAGTTGTTATTCTCTGCCCTACCATGGATACCTTTTGTGGTATCACATTATTGTGGTGTTCTTTCTTCTACTCTTGCAATGCAACTATTCTCCCAGATGATACTTATGTCCATGGTCATCCTGATGTCAGAGATCATAGTTAATATGCTTCTTATTATGGTGCCACATCCAAATCCAGTAGTCTTCCTTTAGATTTCTGTAGTGCAATATGTATTACATAGACAAACTGTGTTGCACATAAGATGTTTGCCTCATGTATATATATTTATGTGTCTATATAATGCATATTGTATTCAACATGTATATAATAAATAAATAATAAGATAAAGTAGTGTATAAATTTCCACCTGTGCCTTAATGTTGATCTGCATTAATTATTTATTTCATTCCTGATTACTAGGAAAGAAAAGTAAAGAATATCCTCTCAGAGAGATTGTTCTGATAAAGCTTAAGAGCTGCATGCTGCTCTCAGACTGCTGATTAGGGTACAGCCACCTAGATAACTGATGACAAGACAATGTCAGAAATGGAATGTGACTGCAGACTCAGGGAGAGAAGAAATCACCGCTTTCTGCCACAGATACCCTAATGATTATCTTGCTCTATATAGAACATATAACCATCACACAGCAGGCTAGAAATAGCCTCAGAATGGAAGAATTGAAGTTCTCTGAAGTTCTGAACAGAATGTAAGAAACGTGATGAGAAGACAGGAAGTGAAACCAATGTAAGCCAAGCAGAAGCATTCTATTGCACATTTATTTTGCAGCTTGATGAATTCCATTAATATTAAAATAAGTTAATAAGGTCTTCCCTGCCTCCTAGTGCAAGGTAACCTCAGGTGGCTCAGCTACAACATGTCATCATAAGAAATCACCAGTCAGAAATAAGAGGACTGTCCCATTCATTCTGTGCATAGTTTGAAATGTTTCAAATCTATCCTTAATTGGAATAATGATTAAATCTTAAAGATATAACATAATATCTCCATATATTTCCAAATTGGAATAAAATTCTTCTCCTTTTTTGTTCATTAACATTGGTTTCTATTAAACAATTTTTTCTTTCATACTAGAAAAGTAAACATGTTTCATGTGATATTAGGAAGTTGCTGCTGGCCTTCCACTCTGGGCCCGAGTGCTCAGCAGATCCCGGGGACAGCTCTGCACCCAATCTCACAGAACCCAGAGGAAGTGGGGCTCCCAGGAGCTCTAACTCGAGAAGTATCTTAGGCAAAGAGGCAGCAACACTTGTCACAAACAGAGAGTAACTGGGACCCATAGGGATCCAGGAATTTATCTCCTGGAGCAGAGCACTGGTTCCTTCCGATCTCCACCTGAGCACTGAGCAGATAGATTTTGGGCCTCAGCTCTAACCCCAGCAGCAACACCTATTCCAGACAGTATGACACAACCAAGATAATAGGAAAGACAGGCTCCAGTCAGAGACAGCACAGGTAGCACAAGGAGATCCAAATGGCGAAAGGCAAGTACAAGAACATAAGCATCAGGAACCCAGGGTACATTGCATCATCAGAACACAGTTCTCCCACATTAGAAAGTCCTGAACACCCCATATCACCAGGAAAGCAAGAGTCAGATACAAATCACTCCTAATCACGATGATAGAGGACTTTAAGAAGAACATAAATAACACTCAAAGAATTTGAGGAGAACACAGGTAAATAGGTAGAATCCCTTAAAGAGAAACAGAAAAATCCCTTAAAGAATTACAAAAGAATACAACCAAACAGGTGAAGGAATTGAACAAAACCATCCAGGACATAAAAATGGAAGTAGAAACAATAAAGTAATCACAAAGGGAGACTACCCTGGAAATACAAAACCTAGGAAAGAAATCAGGAGTCATGGACTCAAGCATCACCAACAGAATACAAGAGATAGAAGAGAATATTTCAGGTGCAGAAGACACCATAGAAAATATTGACACAACTGTCAAAGAAAACGCAAAATGAAAAAAGTTCTTAACACAAAACATCCAGGAAATCTAGGATACAACCAGAAGAAAAATCATAAGTATAATAGGTATAGCTGAGAGTGAATATACACAACTTAAAGGGCCAATAACTTTCTTCAACAAAATTATAGAAGAAAACTTCCCTAACCTAAGGAACAAGATGCTCATAATCATACTAGAAGCCTACAGAACGCCAAATAGACTAGACCAGAAAAGAAATACCTCCCATCACATAATAATCAAAACACAAAATGCACAAAACAAACAAAGAATTTTAAAAGCAGTAAGGGAAAAAGGCCATGTAACATACAAAGGCAGACTTATCAGAATTATACCAGACTTCTCACCAGATACTATAAAAGCCAGAAGATCCTGGACAGATGTCATACAGACCCTAAGAAAACATAAATGTCAGCCCAGGTTACTATACCCAGCAAAACTCTCAATTATCATAGATGGAGAAACCAAGATATTAAACGACAAAACCAAATTTATATAATATCTTTCCACAAACCTATCACTACAAAGGATAACAGCAGGAAAGATCCAATAAAAGGAGGGCAATTATACCCTAGAAAGAGCAAGAAAGTAATCCTCCTCCAACAAACCTAAAAGAAGATAACCATACAAACAATGCCTCCACTATTAACAAAAATAGCAGGATGCAACAATCTCTTCTTCTTAATATCTCTTAACATCAATGGACTCAATTCCCCAATAAAAAGACATAGGCTGCAGGGACTGGATACACAAACAAGACCCAGCATTTTGCTGCATACAGGAAACGCACCTCAGCAACAAAGACAGACACTACCTTAGAGTAAAAGACTGGAAAATAATTTTTCAAGCAAATAGTGCTAAGAAACAAGCTGGAGTAGCCATTCTAATATCAAATAAAATCGATTTTCAACTTAAAGCTATCAAAAAGGATAAGAAAGGACATTTCATACATGTCAAAGGAAAAGTCAACCAACATGAACTCTCAAATCTGAACATCTATGCTGCAAATGCAAGAGCACCCACTTTCACAAAAGAAGCCTTATTAAAGCTCAAAGCATACATTCACCCACTCTCAGCAATGGACAGATCATGGAAACAGAAACTAAACAGAGGCCGGGCAGTGGTGGCGCATGCCTTTAATCCCAGCACTTGGGAGGCAGAGGCAGGCGGATTTCTGAGTTCGAGGCCAGCCTGGTCTACCGAGCGAGTTCCAGGACAGCCCGGACTACACAGAGAAACCCTGTCTCGAAAAAAAAAAAAAAAAGAAACTAAACAGAGATACAGTGAAACTAACAGATGTTATGAACCAAATGGACAAAAGATAACTATAGAATATTACACTCTAAAACGAAGAATATACCTTTTTCTCAGCACCTCATGGTACCTTCTCCAAAATAGAACATATAATTGGTTACAAAACAGGCCTCAACAGATACAAGATATTTGAAATAATCCCATGCATCCTATCAGATCACCATGGTCTAAGGCTGGTTTTAATAATGACAAAGACAATGGAAAGCCCACATTCACATGAAAACTGAACAACACTCCACTCATTGATAATGTGGTCAGGGAAGAAATAAAGAAAGAAATTAAAGACTTTTTAGAATTTAATGAAAATGAAAACACATCATACCAAAACCTATGGGACAAAATGAAAGCAGTACTAAGAGGAAAACTCATAACTCTAAACCCATACAAAAAGAAATTGGAGAGAGCAGACACTAGCAGCTTGACAACACACCTGAGAGCTCTGGAACAAAAAGAAGCAAATTCACTCAAGAGGAGTAGACAGCAGGAAATAATCAAACTCAGGGCTGAAATCAACCGAGTAGAAACAGAAAGAACTATACAAAATATCAACAAAACCAGGAGTTGGTTCTTTGAGAAAATCAACAAGATAGATAAACCCTTATCCAAACTAATCAAAGGGCACAGAGACAGTATCCAAATTAATAAAATCAGCACTGAAAAGGGAGACATAACAACAGAAATTGAGGAAATTAAAAAAATCATCAGATCCTACTACAAAAGCCTATATTCAACAAAATTGGAAAATCTGTATAAAATGGACAATTTTCTAGGCAAATACCAGGTACCAAAGTTAAATCAGGCTCAGATAAACCATCTAAACAGTCCTGTTCCACAAATAGAAACAGAAGGAACACTACCCACTTCATTCTATGAAGCCACAATTACGCTCATTCCTAAACCACACAAAGACCCAACAAAGAGAGAGAACTTCAGAACAATCTCCCTTAAGAATACTGATGCAAAAATATTCAATAAAATTCTCGTGAACTGAATCCAAGAACACATCAAAACAATTATCCATAATGATCAAGTAAGCTTTATACCAGGAATGCAGGGTTGGTTCAATATATAGAAATCCATCGATGTAATCCATTATATAAACAAACTCAAAGAAAAAAACCACATGATCATTTCACTACATGCTGAAAAGCATTTGACAAAATTCAATACCCCTTCATGATAAAAGTCTTGGAAAGATCAGGAATTAAAGGCCCATACCTAAACACAGTACAAGCAATATACAGCAAACCAGTAGCCAACATCAAACTAAATGGAGAGAAAGTAGAAGCAATCCCACTAAAATCAGGGACTAGACAAGGCTGCCCACTCTCCCCCTACCTATTCAATATAGTACTAGAAGTCCTAACCAGAGCAATTAGGCAACAAAAGGAGGTCAAAGGGATAAAAATTGGAAAGGAAGAAGTCAAAATTTCACTATTTGCAGATGAAATGATAGTATACTTAAGTGACCCCAAAACCTCCACCAGAGGACTCCTAAACCTGATAAACAGCTTTAGCAAAGTGGCTGGGTATAAAATTAACTCAAACAAATCAGTAGCCTTCCTCTATTCAAAATATAAACTGGCTGAGAAAGAAATTATGGAAATGACACCATCCACAATAGTCACAAATAATATAAAATAACTTGGTGTGAATCTAACCAAGCAAGTAAAAGACCTGTGTGACAAGAACTTCAAGCCCCTGAAGAAAGAAATCAAAACAGATCTCAGAAGATGGAAAGATCTCCCCTGCTCATGGATTGGCAGGATTAATATAGTAAAAATGGCTACCTTGCCAAAAGCAATCTACAGATTAAATGCAATCCCCATCAAAATTCTCACTCAATTCTTCACAGAGAAAGAAAGAGCAATCTTAAAATTCAATTGGAATAACAAAAACCCAGGATAGTGAAAACTACTCTCAACAATAAAAGAACCTTTTGGGGAATCACCATCTCTGATTTCAAGCTGTACTACAAAGCAATAGTGATTAAAAAAAAAACTGCATAGTATTAGAACAGAGACAGGCAGGAGGATCCATGGAATAGAAGACTCAGAAATGAACCCCCATACCTATGGTCATTTGATCTCTGACAAAGGAGTTAAAACCATTTAGTGGAGAAAAGACAGCATTTTCAATAAATGGTGCTGGTCCAACTGGAGGTCAGCATGTAGAAGAATGCAAATTGATACATACTTATCTCCTTGTACAAAGCTGAATTCCAAGTGTATCAAGGACCTCCACATGAAAACAGCTGCACTGAAAATGATAGAAGAGAAAATGAGGAAAAGTGTCGAACACATGGGCACAGGGGAAGATTTCCTGAACAGAACACCAATGGCTTATGCTCTAAGATCAAGAAATGACAAATGGGACCTCATAAAACTGCAAAGCTTCTTGTAAAGCAAAGGACACTGTCAATAGGACAAAGCAGCAACCAACAGATGGGCAAAAGATTTTTACCAGGCTTACATCTAATAGAGGGCTAATATCCAAGGTATACAAAGAACTGAAGAAATTAGACTCTAGACAATCAAACCACCCTATTAAAAAATGGGGTACAGAGCTGAACAAAGAATTCTCAACCAGGAAACTCGAATGGTCGAGAGGGATCTAAAGAAGTGTTCAGGATCCCTAGTCATCAGGGAAATGCAAATGAAAACAACACTGAGATTCCACCTCACACCAGTCTTAGTAGCTAAGATTAAAAACTCAGGTGACAGCAAAAGTTGGAGAGGATGTGGAGAAAGAGGAACATTTCTCCATTGTTGGTGGGATTGTAAGCTGGTACAACCACTATGGAAAGCAGTCTATAGGTACCTCAGAAAATTGAAAATAGTGTTACCTGAGTACCCAGCTATACCACTCCTGGGCATATACCCAAAAGATATTTCAACATACAACAAGGAAACATGCTCCACTATGTTCATAGCAGCCTTATTTATAATAGCAAGAAGTTGGAAAGAAACCAGATGTCCTTCAACAGAAGAATGGATACGGAAAATGTGGTACATTTACACAATGGAGTACTAGTCAGCTATTAAAAACAATGAGCTCATGAAATTCTTAGACAAATGGAAGGAGCTGGAAAATATCATCCTGAGTGAGGTGACCCAATCACAAAAGAACACACATGGTATGCACTCACTGATAAGTGGATATTACCCCAAAAGCTCACAATAGCTAAGACACAACACATAGACCACATGAAACTCAAAAAGAAGAAGGAAGACCAAAGTGTGGGTACTTTGGTCCTTCTGAGAAGGAGTATCAAAAGATTCAACCAGAGCTCCCAGGGTCTAAACCTCCAGCCTGAGAACACAAAGGGAGGGAATCATGGATATATCTGTATAGGTAATTGAGGGTAGCCTTGTCAGGCATCAGTGGAAGTGGAGAGCCATGGTCCCTGAAAGTTTGGATTCCCTAGTGTTGGGGAATTCAAGAGCAGGGAGATCAGATTGGGAGGATGTTCAGAACATACCCTCATAAAAATAGATCACTAAAGACTATGCCATAGCTATGTGGAAGGTCCCTCTTACCCTTAAATGGAATGGCCTGGACTCAGTTCTCATATGGAGCTAAGGACTGATATGCCTGTTTGATACCACAGAAGGCACAGCTAAATGGCTGCCAAAAGTTTAATGGAATAAATAGATACCCCCACAAGGCCAGGCCCAACGATAAATAAGATGAATAACAATTGAACTCCAGGGAAGAGAAATCTCCCTGAGAATTCCCTTCTTTCTCCTTTCCAGGTAAAAATGAAACACCTGTGATGTCTGCTGATAGAAGCTGTAATCCTGATGCTGGCCTCCAGACTTATACTACTCAGACCTTTGATGGGTCATTGACAAGGACACCAAACAGCTAGAGATTGACATCACTAATCTGAAGAAATCCCTCGTTTCGATTTCTGAAATGATCTCCAAAAATTGCAAAGGACTTTATCGGACTTGATTTACACTTCTACAATAGAAAAGACTGTGTACAGCTCTTGACTGTGTACAGCCCTTAAAGAAGAATGTTGCCCTTACATAGACAAGACAGGGATGGTTAAAGAGAACATGAAAAAGGTCAGAGAAGGCCCAGAGAAAAGAGAGAGAGAAAGAGAAAGAGAAAGAGAAAGAGAAAGAGAAAGAGAAAGAGAAAGAGAAAGAGAAAGAGAAAGAGAAAGAGAAAGAGAGAAAGAGAAAGAGAAAGAGAAAGAGAGAGAGCTGGTACAAGGACTGTTTTTCAAACTCTCCATGGTTGTCAACCCCACTTCCTCCCATTCTGGGACCATTAATTGCGTTATTTTTGCTGATTCTTTTGGTCCCAGGCCTTAAATAGGCTGACTAACTTTGTGATACAACAGATAGATAATTTGATAGCAAAACCTATTCAGATACATTATCATAAGTTAGCTATGGAGGACCACGAGACACAAGATGAGTTTGTTACTTTATCCAGGGTGTTCCTCAAACCCATCTCCACCCAATCTAAAGAGGGGACTTCTGCCCTAGACCAAGCAGAAAGAAGCTACCCAGAACCCTCTCTGACTGGTGATCTGAATTCTTGCTTAGGCTGCGAGGCTAAGCACTACAAGGAATATAAATAAAACTTAAAAATATCTCTCTGAGTTCCCTGAGGGACAAACATGACTGAATAGGGGTTGATGTCAAAAGTATCCCCTCTCCAGGAAAAAGACATCAGGATGGGTATGGCCCTCATGCCTCACTGGACAATGACAGGAGTACCGGAGCCATTACAAGGTCCCTTTCAATTACTGGAGGTCAGGCCTCTATCCCCGCCTTCCCAAGAATAGAATTGCCAAGGCCCTTCTATACTTAGAGAAGGGAGGAGATGTCAGGAGCAGCCCTGCATATACACTAAAGGCCTAAAATCAGCCATAGGCCTAAAGTCAGCAATAGACCTGACATACATACATGCTAATACAAAGTCTTGGGTCTCTGTGGAAAAACACTGAAAACAGAAGGCTATAAGCTATTGTAAACAGGCAGCTTCTGTGGAAATTTACCAGACCTAGTAGTCATAGGTCTTATAAATAGGCAGCCTCTGTGGACAGTACAAACTTAGATAAGGACAAGTGAATCATAGGCAGAGCCATAGTGACCTGTCCCCTGAACCTACACCCAGCTGATACCCTGTTCTGAAAGGTATCTGTACTCACCCTGAACACCTATGTGCCGGTGCCATTCCCTTCCCCACATCCTGCCTTTTTGTGTTTATAACCTCTGTGTAAATAAGTAAATTACGATGTGATTTAAATAACTAAATAAATAAAATTTAAAAAAAAAACATGAGGAGGGGGTATGGTATAAGGGGTTTTGGGCAAGAAAGGGAGAGGAGATAACATTGAAAGGTTAATATGTAAAATATCCAATTTAAAAAAAAAAGATAATGGGTCTAGCAAAAAAAGATAGTTTACTTATTTCAAATTATTTTCGAAAGTTTCTAGGAGATGCTAATTGGCTAAGGTCTTATTTTAAGCTCTCCACAAAAGAATTTAAGTCTCTGTTTAATATTCTCAAGAGAGATGTAAATCCTAATTTCCCTCAACAACTAATTGACAAAAGAGGAGTAATTTTACAAAAAGTAGAAGAAGCTATTATTAATTGATATATTATATAGACTGATTAGTTGTTGACTGTTCTACAACAGTCCTTTGATAAAAGAGATTGTTAATATAGATTTATATTTCTTTAAATAGTTTCTTCATGACTCTCTGAGTATGGAAACAGTGATTGCTGGTGCTTCCGCCCTGATTTTACAAGAACTCTGAAAAATTGACTCTAAAAACAATAGAGGGGGAACTGTACCCACCCAGAAGGAGTCTTCCAAAATACTCTCCACCATGCCTTGTTCACATTTAACTCTCCAAAACTGAAAGCTCATGGCAAATCTTCTGCTGACTGCATCTGGCATCGCTGAGACCAATAAAAACTATTCCACAGCTTTGTGGAAGAACTCTCTTACCCTTAAATGGAATAGCCTGGACCCAGTTCTCATATGAGGCCTAGAATTGATATGCCTGTTTGATACCACAAAAGGCACAGCTAAATGGCTGCCAAAAAGATTAATGAAATAAATAGATACCCCCACGAAGCCAGACCCAACTATAAATAAGATGAATAACATTTGACATCCAGGGAAGAGTAATCTCCCTGAGAATTCCCTTCTTTTTCCTTTTCAGGTAAACATGAAACACCCATGATGTCTACTGGTAGAAGTTCTAATCCTGATGCTGGCCTCTGGACTTATACTACTCAGACCTTTGAGACCATTCACGAGTACATCAAACATCTAGAGATTGACATCACTAATCTGAAGAAATCCCTCGTTTTGCTATCTGAAGTGATCCCCAAAAATTGCAAAGGAATTATTGGACTTGATTTACTCTTTTAACAATAGAAAAGACTGTGTACATCTCTTGACTGTGTACATCCCTTAAAGAAGAATGTTGCTTTTACATAGACAAGACAGGGATGGTTAAAGAGAGCATGAAAAAGGTCCGAGAAGGCCCTGAGAAAAGACAAAGAGAGAAAGAGAAAGATGAGAGCTGGCACAAGAATTGGTTTTCAACATCTCCATGGTTGTCAACCCTACTTCCTCCCATCTTGGAACCATTAATTGGGTTATTTTTGCTGGTTTCTTTTGGTCCCTGGGCCTTAAATAGGCTGACTAACTTTGTGAAACACCAGATAGATAAATTGATAGCAAAACCTATTCAGATACATTATCATAAGTTAGCTATGGAGGACCACAAGACACAAGATGAGGTTGTTACTTTATCCAAGGTGTTCCCAAAACCCATCTCCACCCAACCTAAAAGAGGGGACTTCCACCCCTATACCAAGCAGAGAGGGCCCACCCAGAACCCCCTCTGACTGACAATCTGAATTCTTGCTTAGGCTGCGAGGCTAAGCACTGCAAGAGAATATAAATAAAAGTTAAAAATATCTCTCTGGGTTCCCTGAGGGACAAGCCTGACTGCATAGAGGTTGATGTCAAAAGTATTCCCTCTCCAAGAAAAAGACATCAGGATGTGTATGACCCTCATGCCTCACTGGACAACGACAGGAGTACTGGAGCCATTATAAGGTCCCCTTCAATTATTGGAGGGCAGGCCTCTATCCCTGCCTTTGCAAGATTGGAATCACCATGGCCCTTCTATACTTGGAAAAGGGAGGAGATATCAGGGGCAGCCCTGCTTATACACTGAAGGCCTAAAATCAGCCATAGGCCTAAAATCAGCAATAGGCCTGACATACATACATGCTAACACAAAGTCTTGGTTCTCTGTGGAAAAACACTGAAACAGATGGCTAAAAACTATTGTAAATAGGCAGCTTTTGTGGAAATTTACCAGCCTGAGTAGTCATAGACCTTGTAAATAGGCAGCCTTGGCAGATAGTACCAACTTAGATAAGGACAAGTGAATCATAGGCAGAGTCATAGTGACCTGCTCCCTGAACCTTCACCCAGCCTGTTCTGAAAGATATCTGTACTCCCCCTGTACACCTATGCTCTGGTGTCATCGCCTTTTCCACATCCTGACTTTTTGTGTTTATAACTCCTATGTGAATAAATAAAAATTATGATTTGATTTAAAAAAAAAAAAAAAGTGAGTTCACACACCACAGCCAGTCATTCTTAGTTTTCTGGCTCATGAAAGTAAGCAGTTTGCTCTGTCTTCTGAGCCTACCATGGTGGTGCTGCCTTCCACAGAATCCAAAGGAAGAGAGGATGCTCAGCCTTTTAATAGGATCCAGGATCAGGACTTTGTGTTATCTTGTGATAAGTATCCAAAGCTGGTTAATCCCATCACCATTCTTATAACCCAAAGCTGACTGACATCATCATCATCCTTGTAAAAAATGCCTATTTGTCTCCTTTCGTTTTTCTATATCTATGATGTCAGAATTTTTACTGAATAAAGAGGAAGAATAAAGGATTCAAAAAAAGAAAGTTACTACTAGTATACATTTACACTAAAAATAATAATTTTATAATATTGACTCTATGATTATATGAAAAGAAACAAATATTTTGCAATCACAATTTAATAGACTGTGTTTGTATCCAACACAAATTCGAAACATGCACTCCAGACATCGAGTGAACAATGTAACATTGGTCTTGGCTAAAATGGCATCTCATGGAGACTCAAGGAGAAGAAAATAAGGAATTGACTTGTGGATATTGACTATTCTTCCACATAAAACTCGCACACATATATATAGAGAGAGAGGAAGAGAAAAAGGGAGAGAAGGGGCAAGGGACAGAAGGAAGGAGGGAGGGAAGGAAGAGGGAGGGATGGAGAGAGGGACAGAGGGAGGGAGGGAGGGAGGAGGGAGGGGAGGGAGGGAGGGGGAGGGAGGGAGGGAGGAGGAGAATGGGTTTCAAAGATATTAAAAAACAAAATGAACAAGAATCCAGAGCTAAACTTAAAATTATACCTGTTTACTAAGCTCATATAATTCCTTTCTGACTGACTATGGGAGCATTAGTAATTGAATTACTATTCTTTACTTTAGCATATACATTAATATGCTTTGTATTGGGATCAGTCTCACAGGCACGACCTGAATCTCTTTTGTGCATCTAGTAACATACTTTTGCATTCACAAATACCTATTATGTAGATATAAAAGCATAAACTATTTTCTTATAAGACTAATTATATGAGCTATAATAAAAATTGGTTCTCTAATGACTTCATAATAGAGATATGCTTCTCTATTCCTAACTCATTATGACCTCTAAGTTTCCTTTGGCACTTTGTTGTATATATAAGTCAAACCGGACAAAGGGAGAAAGGATGCATCAACTGGAGCATGAGGAATTATCAGACTGAGACTTACAAGTACATTACTTTCTACAAAGACAATTATGTCTTATTCTTAAACCTCAGTCAGCATTTGGACCTTTGTTAGCTCTTATCCTAACACAATTCCAGCCATTTTAACATTTTAAAATATGCTGTAATTGCATTTTCTCAACTTAAATGTATTGTCTTTTAAGTAGAAGCTATTTCCTTCCATTATCAATATGCATTAAAACTGTTGAACACAACTAAAATGTGGCATTTGTTATTTTAAATAAAACCATCTTTGCATAATTACTTACTCCAACAATACAGAATGTGTAATACATGGCTTTCCCTGAACCACATAAATATTCATGATCTGTTTATTCTACTTAGAATATAATCTAAATGTATGTTGTTGTTCTTTGTATTCAGAGTTCTTTTTCAATGTGCCCACTTGGATATATGCATTCGAATTTTAAGAAGAAAAAGAATATTATATCAAAATAAATAAGTATTCCATTAATTGTATTTTCTTTACTGACATTTTGTGTATTGCTCTTAATGCACATCACAGTGGGGATACATAGCAGATGAGAAAAGTATATAGTGGCAACTGTTTACTTAAGTTGTGATATAAGAAGAGCAACAAATGAATGCTCTTAGGGCCATAAGAAATGATCTAAGCTATGAATGGGAATTAAGTAAGCCTTGCTACAGGAGAACATTAGATTCAAAAATAAATATATTCATTAGTTAGGTGAAAATCTAAAATAAGGTTATTTATCTCTTCAATAGACAACAAGTCTTTCTAAGAGACAACTTTCCCCTTGCTCCAAGTTGTCAATGCATATATCTGTGTTGCAATGGGTACTTTTGTGCAGGATCTGATGATGATTGCCTGCTTCTGTGTTCTTCCATCCTTCCAGGATGTATTCTCAAGCCTTGTAGCTCATCTCTAGGATGCTTTATCAGAATTTAAGGTTGTCTTTTGGTCTCTTGAAAGAGAAAAGGGTGCTGTCAAAACAATGGGTACTTAAAGTTACATATTGAAAACAGTTCATATGAGAAGTATCAAATACTAAGTTTAATATTGTTTAAGTATGTCTTTCAAAGTTATCACAATCACATTCCTGTACTCTAAAGTAGAATGGAAATTTAAAATTACACCTAGATCATCCCAGCTCTTTATTAATGACAGGACTGTGCCATGTCTTCCCAGTGAAAGGGCAGCACTGTGTTCTATCTGCAGTCCCAGATGTGACTTATATCATAACCATCCTCACAATCCTGATAAGAATCTGGAAAAAAATCCATCAGAAGCCATTATCTGGGAAAGACTGGGGCTTTCAGAATTAGTCTATTTGAATTCCTCTTTCTGGTGAATCATGATTGACACTTAGTGGGATTCCTGACAGATTAGAAATTTGAAAATCATCACTTAGAAAAATGATGCTCAAATATTTCTCAATGTCACAGGCAAATATTATACGCATGTGATAATATGTGAGATATATGATGACATTTGCATGTGACTTTGAGAAATATTTAAACAGCAGCATTGGTTTTATTTAGTTTAGGTTTTCATATTGTTTCTTGCTCAAAGTTGTGAACATTTTATATAGATTATAAATATATGTCATTGTAGACTCAGATTGATGCATAACAAAAATCATATGGCATTTTACACCATCACCTATGTAGCATAGGCTAATTGCATGATTCTGCAAATTATATAGCTTTATTTGAATCTGCTTCTCTAGCATCAGTAGAAACAACTGTCCAGACAGTAACTTAGCATTTCTCATTTTACACTATGCATATGTACTGTTTCTGCTGTGTTCTGTCAGCCTTTTATGACCACGAAAATGTTTCCCACATTAAAAGGCATAACATAATGATGATTAAATCTCTTGAATATTTTTGCTTTTGTTCTGACTTAGTAAAATATTCACATATAGAAGACATGTCTTTGAATGTTCCAAGAGATGATTCAAAAAACCAGCAGACTGTAACCTAAATGGACTCTGTCTCAGAAGAAAGAACAGATCTCTGCTGGGATTTGAAGTGTTGGTTCCCGAAAGTCTATATATTTCAAGTCAGATGATTATGCAACCCATTTTCCTCTGGCCTTGTGACTGAATGTACTAATTCATTTACTATTCAAAGAGTCTTTCTCTAACTTATGACATACAGTGACATGTGTTTAACTCTCTAAAATGTTCTGAATACAATTTATTTGAAATCCATTATACAAAATAACCCATAATGTATTTTTAAGAGACATCTTAGAGTAAAATGAAATATAAATTAGAGAAAAATGCTTATTACTAAGTATTTATATGGCACTTTGTGTTTACAGATGATTCTATAGTCATGTTTTATTAGTTTAATGTGGCAAATATCTCTGAGCCCAAAGTGCTACTTAAGTACATCTCTGGACGTTATATCCCCAGGAGTCTAGACTTATGGGGGTCATATGTTGTAAACACAGTGTTTCTGGAAAACTGGTACTCTAAGCTACTAAGTAACTTTTAAAGTGATGGATAAGGATACATTCAACACTGAGTTTTCACTTGAATGTCTTTATAAAAAAATATAAAATGAATATTGGTAAATATTAGTAGCTTTACATTCATAGAGATGTCATGTTATGGTAGCCCACATGGCCTTTTGGCTATTATTATCAGAAGAGATCTCATAGAGTACTATTCATGTACCATATAGGAATTCAGTGATTCTTGTGTAAAGTACATTAGTTAACATGCCCTTGATACTGTTCTCTTTGGGGGCTACTGTAAACTCTTACAGTTCCAGAGTCCTACATATTTCATTGGGCTGGCCAACTTTTCATTTACTTTCTCAGTCTAAAATATTTTTAAAGACATGGCAATACAGTAAGTCCTACAAGAAAAACATTTAAGCTTTCAAGAATGCATGTTAGGTGGTATTTGTGGGAAGTAGAAGAACAATGACATTCTATAACAACAATAATTCAGGACACATGATACAATCCCACATTTTAATTATATTGCTGACATTATCTTAAACATGAATATAAAAAAGTTCAAATACATTTTAGGTGTGAAAGCTTCTAAAAGGTTTTCAAAGAAAGTTATTAGCATCCAGAAACTTATTCAATAAAATATTATAAATAATATATTTCTTAAACATCAAAATATAAAAAATATAAATAAGTATCATGTATGGATTTTACTATTAGTTAAAAATAAATACCCCATGTAAAAATAACTTTAAGGAACAAGTCTGATTTTAATTTTTGTAGTATTTATGTGAATGTCAAATCAGGCATGCACACATCTCTGAAAAAAAAACCATTGTATCAGAGGCTTCAAA
>JAJTUV010002843.1:0-151006 GCA_021653895.1 Mastomys natalensis | reverse complement strand
TTAATCGGGTTTTAAAAAATAAACAAAAAGGGGCTTTTTGGATTCAAGGGGGTGCAAAGGGGCTGAGCCACACAACTAGAAACAGGGTTTTCCTGTAAATGAAACAAACTCGGGGTTTCCACAGTGTGATAAAATATCCTGCAACATTTTTCATTTTTTTGTTTAAATAAAAAAGAAAGTTTTTTTAACTCTAACACAGAAAAACCTATTTACATTTACAAAGCTATTTTTTTTGCGGGCTTTCCAAAATGTCAGCTTTTTGCTTTTTGCCATTTTTTGGGGTTTAATACTTTTTATTCAAAGCCCTGAAAAAATGTTCATGCATTTTTTCCAAATGTACTCAACAATTTGAAAGCCCTGAGCAGTTTGTATTTGGAAGCTGATCTTTTTGGATGGTGTTTGCAGCTTAGTGGCAATCCGTGGGGCCCCCCATCTTCTCAGAGACCTCAAAGAGGTTACTGTTAGGAATGATAGAAATCTTAAACCCTTTTTAAAAGCCAGATCAGCAGATCTCAGAAAGATTTAGGACCACAATCAAATTAAGTACCCAAAAGGAACTCAAACTTTGTTCCAAGTTACCTGAAAAATTTATAAAACATACAATTTTAGAGATTTTGATATACTTTAAAGGGAAAATTTTAAAGAGTCAAATAAAAAAAACAAAAAAATATGAGATTAGTGGCAGTAGAATTTCCCTTATTTTTTCCCCCTCCTCTCCCCCAAAAAAAAACAAGGTGGCTCTTCTGACATGAGGGAGGGGTTTTTGGATTTTCCTTTAACAAGTAAATGTGGGTTTACAAAAGAAATAATCAAAATCCCAACCAAAGCCAGTTTTAAATTTTGATTGAATTGGGACCTTTTAAAAAGACCATTTCCCATTTATGTCTGTGGGGGGGCAGCAGAAAAAGACTGGAGGTGGGCTTTGCCATTTGGGCCAATTTACTCTGCTTTTTGGGGACTATTGCTTGAGATCCGCCCCTTTCTTCAGTTTTTTTCACTAGTCCGTGGTCTCGGGAAATTCCTTAGTTGAATGCTTTTATTTCTCCTGAACAGATAAAAAAAAAAACCTTGCCCCAACCCTAACCCTAGGGCAAAATATAACCCTTTTTTGGCAGGTTATCTCTTTCCTAGGGCAAAATGTTATTTGGCAATAGTAAAGTATTTCTTTCCATTAAATTTTTAAAAAATTCTTCTGAAAATATGAAACAAAAAATATCCCTTAAAAATTTTGTGTGGAAAAATATGCACATTTTCCCCCTTTCTCTTTATTTTTAAAATTCAAGGTTTAAGTTATTTATTTTTAGATCAAAAAAGGGACATTCACTTTAAAATTTCAGTTTGGCCTTTGCAAGTGGTTTTTAAAATTTTAAAATCACTGTAATCTTATTTGCCCGCCCCCCCAATTGTTAGGATTAAAGATTTTAACCACTGCCTAAACAAGGGAGCCCTTTTATATTTTTTTAAATTCTCATAGGGTCGCCTGGGGGGCTTAATTTTGTTCTCCATTTCCTCTTATATTTATGTTGGGGGAAATTTTTTTAGTTTTTCAAATTTTATAATCTATCATTTTTCCCCTGATTTTTTTAAATTTTTTTCCTTAAAAAATTTTTTAAAATATTCTAGCGAAAAGGGATGATAAAAATGTGTCTACTTTTCATTTTTCCCAAAAATTTTTTGTTTCTTGCCTGTATGAGCCACAAAAATTTGACTCTTTGCTAAGTTTTCCTGGGTTTCCCTTTTTTTCTTCCCGCCCCCTGCCCAAAAATTCCCTTTGCCATTTATCTGCTTTTGGGGGGGGTTTTTCCCCTTTTTAAAGACCCATAGGGTGCACACGCGCGCGCACACACACACACACACACCAACCACCCCCCAAATAATTTAAAAAAACCCCTTTCCATTGATTTCCAAAACCCCCAAATTTTTTGGGTTTGCCACATTTGTTTTTCCCCCTTTTGGTGGGGGGCTTTTTCCCTTTTTTGGGGCTGCCACTTTCCATTAGCTTTATTCCATCAGGGGTTTTTGTGAAAATCAAAAAACCATGTTAGCAAATTTTTTGCCCCTTTGGGAAATCAGTCCCCATAGTTCCCCGGGTGCCTCTTTAGGGGGAGGGGTTTAAGGGGTTTGGGGGGGTTTTTAAAAGGAAATGAGCTATTTCCTCAGGGGCAGGAAGCCACAGACCCCTTCCCACATTCTTCCCCGAAGGAGTGTAGCCCCAAACCCCCGGGAAAAAAAACGGGGTTCACCTAAAAGGGGGGTGGGAAAAAGAAAAAAAACAGAGAGGGGGAGGAAAATGAACCCCAAAAAAAAATTTTTGACCCAAAAGGGTCAAAGTTTAAAATTTCGCTCAAAAATTTAAAAGGGGGAAAGCCCCCACCGCCCCAAAACTTTTCGCAAGAGGGGGAAAAGAACCCCCCCTTTGAAAAACCCCTTTTGGGGGTTTAAGGCGGCTAACGAGCAAAAAAAATTTAAAAAATTTTTTTCCTCGGACGGGTTTCTCTGTGTACTCAGGCTGCCTGGAACTACTCGAAAAGGGGTGGCCCCCGGAATTAAAAAACCCACCTCCCCTTTTGCCCCCCAAATTTGCGGGGGTTAAAGGCCTGCCGCAACCACCGGGGGTTCAATCATTTTTTTAATTTTTCCTTTAAAGGGGTTGCCTGCCCAAAGGGGGGTTTAAACCCCCGGGGGCCTATTTTTAGTAAATTTTGGAAAAACAAGATACCGCCCTTCTTTTTGGGTTTTCCTTTCCCAAAAAGATCAAAACCCGTATGAAAAATTTAAACCCCAGGTTTGAGCATGCACTCAAAAAAAGTTCTTCATATCGTGGATACTTCCATGGTAGAGTAGCTGAGCTTTCTGTGTAGAGAATACCCTGTGATAAGGCAACACAACTGTTTGAGATACAAGGTTCAAAGTTTAAAATCAACAGGAGATCCAAGCTTTGTAGAAGAATAAAGGTGTAAGCAGGAATTGAAACCCGGAATCTAATCTAGCTTTTAACTTGCATGGATCAGCCACAAGCTGGCCACAGGTATATAGTGGTGACTTTAAGTAATGATAGAAACATTTGCTCACACAGTAATAGTAGAGATTATGCCAGTATACCCAGCTGGCTCATAGGGATTCTGAGCCGTCCATCATTTAGAATCCTAATCCAATAGGCTGCGTTTTGTCCACTTAAAGAAATCAATCTTGGTCAGCCGGGCGGTGGGTGGCACCGCCTTTACTCCCGCACATTGGTGATAGCAGAGGAATCAAATTTTGAATATTTAAAGTTCCAAAAAATTGGGGTAAATTTTCCCCAAAAAAACAAAATCCAGTTAATGAATTTAAAAATGCAACAAAACACTCAAGCAAAAAAAATTTGGGGAAATCAAAAAACTTTTTATGATGATCCCTGAAAAATTTTGAAATTTAAAAATTAAATTAATCCTGTCTTTTAAAAAACCCAAAATCTAAAGGTCAAAATTCCAAAATTTAATTTAAAAAAAAGAAAAAACCCCAAAATGAAGAAAATGGGGAACTAGAAAAATTTTGGGAGAATGACATTAAACATTCCCCAAAAATGATTGTCTCCAAGTTTTAAAATTTTTAAAAGTGTGAAAAATTATAGGGAATGTTTTTTGGAAAACCCACCCTGGTAAACCTATAACCTTCCCTGTCCCAACTTAAAAATGCCAAAAAGAAAGGGAACAAATTATAAAAAAATATAATTTAATAAATAATTTAAAAATTTAAATTAAAATTAAAAAAAAACAAAGAAATTTTAAAAAACCAAATTATAAACTGGAAATAATAAGTGAAGGAAAAAATTTCCCTTTTGAACCCCCCGAAAGAAAGAGCTGAAGCCAGCCACCCTGTTTCCAAAAATTACCGATCAAAAAAGGGAGAACCAAGAATGCAGCATCTGGTTCTTAGGTCGGGTTTCCCAAGGAAGCCTGCCAATAAAATTTAATTAAATAAAAATAAATTTGAAAAATAATTCCAAAAGGGGTTCCCACATAAACCTTCCATTTTTTAATGATATGTCCGTTGATGTTTATGATTGTTTTATGGTCCCCTCCCCCCCTGTTTGTGGTTTTCCCTTAAAAAACCCTTCACCCCCGGGCCCTCGAGTCGACACTCCTCTTGGAGTCCGCCTCTTCGGAGATATCCTGAAATAAAGCCTAATGCAGTTTGCAGCAAGTTCGGTCCCCAAAAGTTTTTTGGGTTGGCCGTGAATTCCCCGACTTGAGCGAGGGTCTCCCCTTGTTTTGTTTATTTTTTTTTTTTCTTTTTTTTTTTTTTTCCCTTTCTTTCTTTTTTTTTTTTTTTTTTGGGTTTTTTCGAGACAGGTTTCTCTGTGTAACCGAGCTGCTTGGAACTCACTCTGAAACCAGCTGGCCTCAAACTAAAAAAACCGCCTGCCTCCAAGCTGGGTAAAAGGAAAGGCCCCCACCCCCACTTGGGATCCCCAGTAACAAATTGGAAAGCTTGATTTTCACATTTAAAACCCAGTGGCAAAGCAGAAATTTCCCGTTATGGCTGAAGCAGGGGAACCAAGAGAATAAACCCAAATGACCGATTGCAATACTGCCTTCCCATTAGATGAGTTTGTCTGCGATACAGAACACACTTTTTTCTAGGGGGCTGAAAGTGAAAATTAACCTCCCCAAAAAAGCAGCATAGGGAAAACTGAACAATTTTCCCTTTTAAAAAAATAAAAAAATCCTAAAAGGTTGCCAATGCAATAGCCAAAAAAAAAAAAACTTAAAAACCCAAAATTAAATTTGGGGCTGTTTGGAAAAAGGGAAAATACTTCCTTAATTTCCCTTCTGTATAACACGCAACACTTCAGAACAGGTTAAAAATTTCCTTTGGAGATGAGAAAGCCAAATTTACACATTAAGGGGTCCCTTATGCCAAAGGGGCTGCTTTTGAGCAAAATAGACAAAAGCAAGCAGCCAAAAAAATTGATCATAATTCTATAAAAAGTATCTTTGATAAAAAAAAAGCTTCCCAACTTCTAAAAGCAAAATTTCCCTCAACATTTAATTAAAGAATTGGTTTTTTTAAAAAATTTCCCCCTGGGAAAAAACAAAAGAGCTACCCCCTTTTGGGGTTAAGGTGAGTCCTAGAAATTTAAAATATCTCCGACAATTGAAAATTTCATTTAATTAAAACAATTTCTTATTTTTTTTTTTTTTTAATTTTTTTTTTTGAAAAAACCATTTTTTTGCATGTCCCCCTGCAACCAGAAGAGAATGATCTCTTTACGGGTTTTAAAGCCAATTTTGTTACGGAATGACCTCAAATTTTTGGTGTGGCCTAGCCTTAATGCTGACCATCTTTTCAGCCCAACTCCTTAAAAATTGGGAATTTCGGTGCCCCAATCTCCCTTAGATAAAACCCAAAGGGGCCCCAAAAAATGAAAAAAAATTTTTGCCTTTGAATTTTTTCTGAAAAAACAGCCCCCCCCAAAAATTTTAAAGCTCATTTTAAGAAGCAAAGGACTTCCCGTAAACCTCCTTCCCCAGACAAAAAAAAGATAACATACAAAAAAATAAAAAACACAAAAAAAATCAAATCTTGAAGTAAAACTAAAAAAATTAACCCTTTGTAAAAAAGCACCAACAAATTTTTTACAAAAGGAAAGGCCCAAAAGCCTTCCAAAAGGAAAACTTTCTAATGAAAATTGCTTTTTTTTTTCTAAAAAAATACAAGCAAATTACTTTTTTAACTTCTCACCTTACAAATGTAAAAACGTAAAACCCCAATCTAAAAATGTAAAAAGGAAAATATATGCATTTATTGGAATGGCAGCGAAAAAGCAAGTCAGTTGAAAATGTCCCATTAGTTTCCAAAAAATATTAAAAAAAAAATGTACTATTTGAAAAACCCCAACCCTTAAAAGCTTTTTTGAGGAACCAAAAGACTAGGTTAAAGGCCAATCTTGTCCCTTCTTATCTAGACAAAGTTTTGGTTAGAAAGCACAGAATAAGCCTGAGGAAGCCCATTTTTTTTTAATTTCCCAGCAAAATCTTTTATCTAAAACTCCTGGCCAAATAATGGTTGAAATGCTTGGTCTAAGGGGGCTACCCCTCCAAACCAGAAACTGGTGGGGTTCCAAAACCAAGGAATCACACAAGCTTTTTAATTACTAAATTGTTTAAAAAAACCAAAAGTAAAATCCTAAATCGCCCAATCCTGAACCTACCCTTCCTTCATGCCCAGATCCAGGGATTATTTGCGTCGGGTCAACCCCTCTTTTTTTTTGGCGTCTTTCCAATAAGACCAATCCCCCCATACTAGAGCTTTCCCTTTAAACACTCATGGCTTTAAAACCTGGCTGACTGTAGTAAGCATTCTCAATAACCCATGGGGTAACAAAGAACCCCCTTCCTGAGGGTCCCAAAATTTCTAAAAGCCACTTTTAGCCCCTTTCAAAAAATAAAAGAAAAATTTTTCATCAGGGCCCTTTTTTTATCCCGAAAAAACCCCCCTAGGAATCTTCTTTTTTAATCTTGGGGGCTAAATCCCCTTTACCACTTTTACCCAAAACCCCTCCAAAGTGGCATTAGGGCTGAAAGGGCCCTACAGTGCTTTAAACTCTTTTATAACTAATATCCCCAATGCTAAAATCCTCTCCAACCATAAACGGGGGTTTTTAATTCAAATTTTCGGGCTCAGGATAAACCCCAACTGGTAGCCAAGGAACACTGGCAATTTAACTAAATTTTTAAGTTTCTTTTGCAATATTAGAGTAAACAATTTTTAAAAAAACCCATTCTCCAAAAATCAACCCCAAGTGAAAAACCCTTCATGTTAAAAAATGCTCCTTTTTAATTATAGAGGGCAGGATATTGCAGCTTAATATTTTTTTAAAGAAAAAATTGTTTTAAATCCAAACTTATACACCCTGGTTTCTGAGACCCCTGGTTCCCAGTTCCCCAACTTTCGTAACCAAAGTTGAAATTTTTTTTTAATCTACCTAATACCTTAAAAAACCAAAAATCTAAAACCCAAAGACGGCAAAATGAAATAAAAAATATTTTTTGTTTTGTTTTTGTTTTTTGAGAGTTTCCTAAAAGCCCTTCTGAAAAACTCACTCTTAAACCAGGCTGACCCTTGGGGGAAACTCAGAAACCACCTGCCTCGCCTCCCCATTTCTGGGATTAAAGGCGTGCCCCACCCCGGGCCCGGGCCGAAAAAAATTTAAAAACCAGCCCAGAAAAAAAATTTAAGTAGATGCACATTTATCTAAACAAAATTCTTACTTTCTAGTTTGAATTCAAGAAAAGCCCCTTTTTCACTGGCCCCCCAAAAAACCCCTGTCACAGAAATTTTCTAGGAAACACACCATCATTCCTTAAACAAAAAAGCCAAAAGCTGCTGGGCCTTTTAAGAGAAACTTTTTCAGACAGTAATTTTCCTTTTTAAAGGGGCTTCTCCAGCCAGCTTTGACCCTAACAACAGTTTAGGGTAACTTCCCAAAGCTGTGCACTTTAAAGACGCCTTTAAAACAAATTAAAAACTTTTCAAGGGGTAAAAACCCCCCTAGAAAAAAAAAAACCAAAAAAACTTAAACATGACACATCGACAGAAAACATCAACAACGAAACAAAAAACAGAAAATTAAACATGGACAGATGGTTTTGCACCAAGGACAGACAGAAGACAGAAAAAGGGCCGAATTTGGATTCTCCAAAGGACCCAGGAGGAGCGGGAAAATTCTCCTAATTTTCTTGCTCCTAGGAAGCTCTGAAATAGCTTATTTCCTTCTCTTTGCTAACACTGCCCAGAGAGAGGACAACTGTCATCTCTCAAACCCTTTCTCCTCTCATATTCAAGCCTAATTCATCCTATCTTAGGAGGTGTAGCAGCAGCTTTCTTTCTGTAGCGCCCTGCTTTCTTCCCCCCAATTCCTTCTAACCCCTGCTCCTACTCACCTGAGGTAGCTCTTAGGCGTGCGGATGAATGCCTGTTTAGAATTCTCCGTCCCATGTTTCGATGTCACCCCCTAGGTGAAGTCAGCGTCGGTCAACACCTATTCACCTAGACTGTATCCCGTTAAACACATTTTCTTGCAAACACAGCCTTCAAAAAATAACTAGCACTAGCATACAACATTGTTGTTGCTTACCAATTGGGGAAACCCATCTTCTTCCTTTTCTGTGGAGCTCCACCCAAGACAGCGTTTCTCACGGGTCCCCCGTTTTTTCAGGTCCCTCGTTCAGTGGCCACCTTAACCTCCTGTGGCCATGGACAAACGGGTCAGCTCAAAGGAGGGCTGGAAATGAAAAGCAAGACAGAGAGGCGAGAGAAGCATTGAAGCCAAGACAAAGTTTTCTGATCGAGGCTCCCAAGATTTAATATTAGCTCCTCTAATTAAAGGAAAGCCCCACCAAACCCATTCTTTGTTTCAGCTGGGATAGTTGGAGAACCCATCCTTTGTTTCCGCCAGATAATGTCTCAAGTCAAGCTCAGCGGGCAATCTATTCTTCTAATTTCCTGTAAGAAGTTGTACCTGCAGCCAAGGTGGTAACTCCACCTAGGTCCTATTATTAGTCATTGTGGAAAAAGGTCTTTCCAGCCTACCCAAGGCTGGGGAGGGCACCAATGGAGTTCAGATAGGTACCAATTCCACTGTAATATCTTTCCTTCCATTGGTAGCCTGCAAAGGACTCTGCCTTTGAAGGGACCTAATGACCTCATAAAATGTCCAAATATGTTTCTCAAAAGAGAATATTTATTCTTCAAGACTTTATCAATAGAAGCCAGCAAATGTTGGTGGACTCCTGCTTGCTTTATGAAGAGTCTCTATTTGTCAGTAAATCTGATGTCCATAAATTGAGGGTATCATCGGTTCAGTATTAGTCCAGGGTCCCATGCATGGAGATGAGCTTACTGCAGTCACAAAAGCAGTTCTTTGTTCTATCGCTATTGGACATTACCTACATCTCATTATTCCTGTAGAGGGTTTTATAATAATCGTAAATATGGTATGTGATTTCCTAGTATGCAAACATACCAATAGGAGCAGTATATGAGTTTTGTCCCCTGGGCCAGATGGTACTAAGGATGAAACCACCACCACCTTTTCTAGAATAAAGAAAACAACTAACATTATAGAGATCCACCTGTCTCTGCTAGGATTAAAGGCATGGTGCTACTGCAATTTTTTTTTTTTTTTTTTTGGTTTTTTTTTTTTTTTTGAGACAGGTTTCTCTGTGTAGCCCTGGCTTTTCCCTGAACTCACTCTTGTAGACCATCCTGACCTCAAACTCAAAATCCACCATCTCTGCCTTCCCAGTCTGGGATCAATGTGGTGCGCCATCACTGTCTGGCCTCAAGCCTTAATTTTTAATGATGGTTCTTAAACTACTTTCATCTTCCTGTAGCCACCACCCACCAGAGTAGTAGAAAAGAAAGAATAAAATTTGGACCTGTTTAGAACTAAGACTGTCTTGCACCCATCACACGACGAGTGTAGCCAAACACACAACACTCATGATACCCAGCAATCCATAGAGTCCAAATTCAACAAAAATTCAGCAACTCTGTGTAGCCCACTGGCCTGGAACTCACTCTGCATTAACCGGGCTCACTGCCTCTCTCCCATAATGCTAAATTAGCTCCACCCCCCAGCCTTTCAAACAGAGTTACAACAGCGATTGGCTCTACCTAGAAAGACATCAGCTAGGCCTCAGCCTCATAAAAAGAAAATGAGACCCACAATAGTTGCACAACTAGCTCAATAAGTAAGCCAAGCTCAGCTTCCATCACAGTCCATTGAGAGTTCAATTTATACCATCCACACATCACATGTCCTCCACAGGTCTTGCCTTAGCACATGGTCTGTCTCAGCTGACATTACTCTGCCAATCAAATCAGCCCGAGTCCCCAGAAACAGCAAGAAACTGCTGCACATCAGTTTCGTGCATTTCGCTCTATGGAGTCCCAACAAATGTGCTCACTATGCAATACATGCGTGTTGTTTAGCAAAGAATCCATCATGTGTCCTTTCACGTGCTTGCTTTAGCAGACATTCTTTCCTATGTGTCTGCTTCAGCTAAATGTTCCTTCACAGTCTGACTTAGTCTTTCACCTATGTTTGTTAGTATTCTGTCAAACTCCACCCCATAGTTAACCTGGCAATGGCCAGGTATGCCCCTCCCTATCAGTTATAAAAGGGCCTGCTGGCCTCTCCTCTTTCTCTTCACCTGTTACCTGCACCTGCAGTTGTCTCTGCCCTTTTCCCCTTCTTCCCCTCTCTCCATGGTTCATAGCCGCCCTCCACCTCCACCTCTCTCTCTGCTCTCGCCTCTCCTCCGCTCTCTTTCCCTCCGCCTAAATAAATATTCCCCTTGTGAACCCTCTGGCCTGGCATCATCTGTTCCAAGCTGCCTGGCATAAATACCACATGTCCACTTCAGGAAAACACTCCTTCATGTGTTTGCCCCAGCAAAACACTATCCAACACAACTGACTGTCCAAAGAACCCTTAAACTTTCCACTTTAGCTACCTCTTCCTTGCTCAAATATTTTATCTTAGCTCCAACTCTTAGAGATTAAGAAAACAAGTTTGAAATGTAGTAACTCTTTGAATTAACTTAAAACATTTAAAATCACTTGACTGTGTTTTTAATACCAAAACAACAAAAATATTCTTGCTATTTAGAAGAAGAAAACTTAAAAGCTGGCGTCCAAGATGGTGTGGGCCCTGTGGCAATCTACAGTCTAACATTATAACATGGAATTAAGACACATGTGTTTAAGAAAACCCATTTTCCATTTCATGCTAGTAAGGCAAGTGTGCCTTTGGCAAATTATCATTTGAAAATATTTTTTTATTTTTTCATGACTAATCGAATCATTTGTCAGTCTTTTATAAGTTTCATAGATTGGACTGAATGACAATTTGTCTGATGAACTATCACATCTTCTTACTCAAGAAATCTTCTTGAATTTAATCTTTATAAATTTTGATGGAATCCATAGCTTTTCTTTTGTGAAAACAATGACAAAACCTCTTCCCCAATGTAACACATATCATGGTTTCTGTTCTGAAGTCAACACATCTTTAAAATATAGGCTGTGGTGGTTCACACCTTTAATCCAGCACTTGGGAGGCAGAGGCAGGCGGATTTCTGAGTTCGAAGCCAGCCTGGTCTACAGAGTGAGTTCCAGGACAGCCAGGGCCTAACAGAGAAACCTTGTCTCGAAAAACCAAAAAAAACCAAAAAAACAAACAAACAAACAAAAACAAAAAACAAAAAAACAAAAAACATAAAAGTCAGTTGCTTATTGAAATCCTGAATATGTATCTATTGTACAGTATACATTCTTTAATTTTCCAAACTCTGCAAAATGAAATACATCCATTTGCCAAATTTTATTTCTCTGGGTGCCTTTTGGATTACTCCCTGCAGGTAATGGAGTTTGGTTTATACAAAGAACAGGTAGGATGTTTCCTTGACTTATTGCCATGTGATTGAAGAATCTTCAGACCTTTGCTGTTGACATGGTGTTTCTTATGACGTTCTGAGGCTTCTAGCACTTTTCCTATTAATAGCTGAACAATTTTCATCATTACCTTGTGCTAAAAGGGCATCGTAGACATGTATGGCATCTGATATGTGTCATATACAATGAATGATTTCTATTTTTAATTACTTGTTGTAGTTGAATAAATAGCAAGTTTGTTCAAAGTCATCCAGAATAAGTTCAGTTGTTTCAATGTGTAAAACAACTCTTTTGCATATTGAGAGTCAGGAACTATACTAAGACATCTGGAAAATCTAACAATACCATAGCAACATCCTCATACAGCATCTGGTTTTGTTTTATTTTTTAAAAACTGAATCATAAGGCCTTTAAACCCCTTTAGTTATTTTTCCTGGCTTATAACCTACCTTTCTGGTTATTTGTACCAATATAGAATGTAGAGGCTCCAGAAAATGGTGTCCCTTTTACTATATGAGGAGAATCCAATTAGCTATTTCTTTTTTTTTTTTTTTTTTTTGGTTTTTCGAGACAGGGTTTCTCTGTGTATCACTGGCTGTCCTGGAACTCACTCTGTAAACCAGGCTGGCCTCGAACTCAGAAATCCGCCTGCCTCTGCTCCCAAGTGCTGGATTAAAGGCATGCACCACCACTTGCCGGCCAGCTATTTCTATTAATTGAAGTTGCTTGCTTTTGGGGTATTTATTAATTTCTCTCCCCCCCAAAAATGACAGCAACCTCTTTAATATTCATTTTCTGCTCAAAATAAGGCAACTTAAGCCTTAGTAAAGGGTAGCAGGATCTCTGCTGGGTCTAGTACTGCTAATTGACAAAGTCTCATTTTTCCTTTCAAATTCAATTCAAAACCTTTTTAGTCATTTGTGTGCTAAAAACATCCATTCTAAGGTGTTATCTTCTCCCTGCTTAGGAGTTGCTGTGGGAGAATGAGTAGAGGGGAAAGTAACTGAAATACAATCTGCCAAGCCTTGGATCCAAGTGATTCACGCATGCATCCTGTAATCTCTCTTCTACCAGAGCCATTCTCTCTCTCAGCCTCAGCTCATAATTTTCTTGAACTATTTAACTCCTTATGACCCTGTAAGGTTTGAAACAAATTACTTAGCGCTGAGTAGTTAATCCAGTTATGGGTGGTAGCTAGCTATCTCCCCAAAATTTTTGAAAATCATTAAGTTTGTAATTGATCTTAAGTACTTTCTGCAGTAGAAATTTCTGTAAACCAATCTTAAATTATAGATAATTAACAAAATATCCTCCTTGTATTTTCAAGAACAATTTGTAATCCCCAACAAGGCAAAATTTTCTATACTTCATCAAACATTTTTTCCTAGAGTACTGCATCTGACTCAGCCAGTAAGATAGTATCCATATAATGATAAGTTTTAGGTTGTTTAAAAATTATTTAAACAGGTTTTGTACAAAATATTGCCACAGTAGGACTGTTTAACATTCCTTGTGGTAAGACTTTCCAATGATATTTCTTTATTGTACAACTATTATTATGAGTAGTTACTGAAAAAGCAAACCTTTCCCTGTCATGCTCATGTTATGGGATTGTGAAACAATGTTTTAAATCAATTACTATCATAGGTTATGACTTAAGTAATGAAGAGGGTTATGGGATTCCAGGCTGTAAAGAGTGCATTGTCTGATTCATCTATGGTTCTTAAATATGTTAAATGTTGGGTTTCAGAATTAGCCACACAAACCACTCAGACACCAATCTCAGTCAGATTTGATGGTTTATTGAACATACATTCCAAGACTGATTAATCAGGGATGCAGCCAATAGTTGGAGCCAAGGTGTGACCCCAGGCAGTTCTCATGGACAGTTTTTAGATGGGAAAACCACAAACAGATATGTAGTAGAAAAAATTATTTAAACCACCAAATTTGTTGCTGTAAAATCTCCTACCTGAAGGAGACCAGTAAAGGAAAACACAACTCAATAATTATGGTATAAATTGCATGCCTAGATCGGGCAGATTTACCACTACTTTACTCTAATCCCCGGCTGTGAGATCCCTTATAACTTGTGGTTTATCCAGGCTGCGTGGTTGTCCTTCCGGCTCCGGCTCCTCCGTCGTCGGCTTCCTTCTACCGCCAGCTTCCTTCTGCTTCAACTTCCTCCTGCTTCTTCCTCCTCCTCCTTCTACTCTACCTTTTATATCGAATTCCTCTCACTCTTTCCTCCCCTAAGCCTTTTTCTCCGCCTCCCCTTCTACTGCCCAATCACTGGCTCTAGCCTTTATTTTACAAGTTTTAATTGGACAGAAGGTTTACAAGACGTCACCTGTGTACAGATTCAATCATCCTCTGCAGCCCCTCCCAGGAAAGTGAAACTAGGATCAAAATATAAGGCTGGGGCTATCCACTGGGAACTAGGATCAAAGTACAAGGTTGAGCCTATCTACAACACAGATACATTTGCAACATTTGTAACACTTAGGCTATCTAGACCAAGCCTGGATATCTGACCTTAAATTGATTGGCTGGGTCTAGAGAATGGGAAGTTAGGGAATTTCCAGAGTCCAGAGGCTCTGTTAGGTCAGGTTATGGTCATGACCTATAAAATGAAGGTTGTTGAGGCAATATGGCAGAGCTATTGTCAGGTTTTAGCATTTAATATTAACGTCCTTTATTTTCCTGATTTCTTATTTATAACAAACACAGGGGAATGTCTTCATCAGCTGCTCCTGTACCAGCTCTTCTAGGACCTGTAGTCTTTCTTTTGTCACAGGCTGTTTTTCAACTCATACAGGTTTGTCAGTTAACCATTTAAAGGTAGGGCAGTTGCTTAAGGACAGCCTGGACAGTTTGTGATGGTTCTTAATAATACCTTTTAATATTTTTCTCAGAAGCATTCTTTATTTTATGGTTTGTTTCTGAGACTGGATGAATGTTAGTCTGTGTTTTCCACTGCTGCAACACAATCACATCCCCATAAATTCATGACTATGTTTGTGGTTTATGTCCACATACGGCTTTGATTTTCCTGTTTGTCCTTCTGACCTTATGCACTCAACCCATCTTGGGCTTTGTTTCCCTCCTACCACCCCCTCCCCGAGATAAAGTTCCAATCCCTAGAAGCCAATGTTTACTTCCTGAAAAGGCCAATCTGGATGGCAAGATTTTTATGAACTTGTTACATCTGCTCCTGTGTCTACTAAACCTACAATATTAATGCCATTTATTTATATTTTTAGCTTTGGTCTCTGATCATTTATAGCAGTTTGCCAAAATGCTTGGATTTTGGTCTCTCCTGGATTTTTTATCCACCGAAGCTACTCTGCCCATGATTATATCCAGAGCAGGGTTGTTTTTAACAACAGGCATTTAATCTTTTAATTGTTCTGTGGATGAGTTTCTCTGAAGCTGACATGGATGATTGAATCAATTTGATATTGGAGCCTTTGGGAAGATCCCTCCGGAGGGCAAAGGGTTACCTTGCTGTCCCTCGAGGATCTGCATTCACTAGTCTAATGCCAGCCTTTGCCACACCTTCTGCATACTTCAGAAGGCTGGGGCCTTCTTATTGGATTATCTCTAGAAAAATTGTTTCTGGGAAAGCCTTACCCACAGTCTGTTTTCAAATCACCTTGCTCACCACAATTAAAACATTTAACATTTTTATTTTTCTTAAAACTTTTAGAAACTGATTTCTCTTATTAGAGTATCATCATAAATGTATCTCTAATCCATTCATCTATTGGAGCTGATCTTGCCTTTGAAGGTCTAAGCATCCCTTTGCATTCTGAATTAACATTTTCAAAAGCCTATAATTTGATTGGTGTTTTCCTGACTTCCAACTTCTGAATATGATACTATTCTATTTACAGCTGAAGTCAATCTGAAAAACAAAAAAACCAAAAAAACAGTGATGGCTTCTTTTGGGCCTTATATAATTTTAGTGACTCAGACCTTTTTCTTGATTCTTCGACCTTATCCCAAGCATTTAAAGTTGCTAAATAATTTAGGACCAAGGTGTGATTATCAAATTAAAGCTGCTTTGTAACTCGGCATATGACTTGACCTAACAACTGATCTTGGGCAATATTAATACCTCTAGTCCTATTCCACTGTTCTATGGCCCTAGACTCCTTTTCCTATCATGTTCACCGTTGTAACTGAAGACCAGCTTCCAATATTGCTGTTGCCAAGTCTTTCCAGTTTGGTCTTGGGGGATAATTCTGTTCTGCCCTTGAATTTAATATCTGCTTCACATAGGATAAACGCACACCATATGAAATGATCATTTCCTTATATCTCCTCAAATCTCATATGTCTATAGGATTCCATTTATCTTCTTCATAACCTTGGGGGTGCTTACCATGTGATGGTAGGTCTTGTATGGTAACTGGATAAACTGAGGCTGGTTTCTAACACCCTTGGGCTGCCCCTCTTCAGTCTCATCATGTGCTGGCACCGTAGGTTCTTGTCTAAACTCCTGTCTGTGTCTGAGTACTTTCTTATTTTCATGTACAAGTCTTTCTAAGGCTTGTATCTTACCAATCCACTTTTCATGTTTTTCTTTTTCCTATATCTCTAAGACATTTTTTTTTCTTTGAGAGGGTACAGAAAGCCACTATGGTTATGGGTATTCATATAAATATGAAATACCAAAATGATAGTGATCACGATTGGGATTGAGCCAATCTCAGTCAATTAGCTTTTCATTTTCTGCTTCTGTTTTCGAACCATCTGAAGAAGCACCACACAGGGTTCTAGTGCCTCGTATCATGGTATTTCCTACCTTTAACTCTCTCCTGAGGACTTCCCAGGTGACTTACCAAATCTGATGGCTTCTTGGTTTGTCCATAGCTGGTGTGATTTCTCTGTCCAAATGTCGTGCCATACATTGGAGCATCAAATGTTCGATTTTACCAATAAAGACTTGGGAGCCAGATGCTGGGGTGAAAGTTTGCTAGCTCAGATAGATAAAAAAGCCCCCAGCTCACCTTCCTTCTCATCGATGTCCCAAAAGGAAAGGAAGTTCTATTTCTCCAGGAGTCTCAAAAACCCTTCAAGATGAATGTCCCTCCCTTCTACTTCCTGTGCCTCTCTCTCTGACTTCCTCTTACTCTCTATTGTTTTTTTCTTATTGTTTCCTCTATTGTTGTTTCACTCCCTGTGAACTGATCACTTGCTCTGCCTCTTGACCTATGGTTGACTTATTTAATCCTGTTTACAATAAGCACAGAGCTCTCAGATTAGGGATATGTGCTAGGTTTGAGCCATACCACATGTAGAAACAGGTTTTTCCAGTAAATGACACAATCTTGGGGTTCTCAATGTGACCGAATATCCTTCGACGTGTACCTTGGCCTCACTGATTCTGTGCCAATAGTGAGGTGGAACATAATAACTTTGGAAACATGAGGCTGAGGCTACCCACCTCATGGCAGATAGGAAGCAGAAAGAATTAGAGACACCTGAGGCCAGGTGTAGCCTTGAGTCTAGGTTTCAACATTATAAAATGGAAATGTCAAGGGGAAACTTCAAGGGCAGGCCCTAGTAGCCTATATTCCTCTTGATATTTCCATCACTTGTCAGACTAGCATCATCATCTGGAACTTAGACTTCACCATGTAAGCCCATGGGGGGCAGTTCATACTGAAATCTAACATACAATCCCTATTCCCTCAAAGGCCCATGGATATTTCATAATACAAGCTGCATTTAATCCTATTCCCAGAGTCCCCCAAATCTTAACATTTCCAAAATTTTTCAAGGAGCTGGAAAAATTGTTCAGCAGTCAAAACCACTGGCTGCTCTTCCAGAGGAGCCAAGTGTGATTCCCAGCACTCACGTGGTTGGCTCTTAATCATCTGTAACTCCAATTCCAAGGAATCAGATGCCCTCTTCTGGCCTTCATGGGAACCAGACACACACACTTGGTGTACAGATATACATGTAGGCAAAAACCCAACATTGTTTAAAAGTCCATATCAAAAGTCAAGTTTTAGCTGTGAGGCCCTGGGAGGGGGACGGAGGGTGGTGGGTGGGTGGGGGGGAAACTATGTTTCCATTAAAAACGGCAAAGAATGAACATTCTCATTCTAAAAAGGAGGAATGGCAAAGAAAGACTGGATTGAAACCCAGCAGGTTACACTCTAGGTCCTGTAGATTTCTGTCCAGCAACAAGGTAAGAGCTCCACAGGGCTTGGGCACCCTGACCCGATGATCCTGCCTTTTATAGCCCGTGTGGCATGTTTATTGTGCTGCTTCCACTTATCGTTACCTACTGCTTTCCTTGGTAGAAGCTACTCTCTTCTAAGAATCTAATAGCATCTGACGTCCCTGGCATCTCGAACATCCTGAGGCCACCAGTGAAGCCTAGACATTCCCCCCAACACACACACGCGCACACACACACACACACACACGCACACACACACACACACACACACACGCACAACACGCACACACACGCAACACAACGCACACCACACACACACACACACGCACACGCACACACGCACACGCACACGCACACGCACACACACACACACACACACACAGCTTTAAGCATTGCTTTCTCGGGAGCTGCCTGCAAGGACTTACACCTTTCAGATACTGTTTGGTTTCTCAGATTTCCTCTAAAACTTGAGGGAAAACACCTACAATCATGCAAATCTTAAATTCTTTGTGCCTGCAAAACCACCAGTCTGTGGGCGGTTTCAGGATCTGTTGTTGGTTCAAGTAGAAGGTAGGTTCTTTGAACCATGACCACATTAGCTTCCCTGAGCATTTGAGCATAGTGATGTGTCCTAGAAAAGCAACTTCTTGGGTGTCCCTGTATGAGCAAGGTGCCCTGGAGGTACCTTTTTCCCCAAGGAAGTCTTTCAAAAGTCTTATTTACTCTTGAGTTGGTAATGGGTGAAGTCTGGAAAATTCTGGAAAATTCTTGACATTCCTTGGAACATGTTTCCTAAGTTCTGATGCAAAATATTTTGTTTCTTTTTTTAAAAAAAAATATTTACTTTTATGTGCATGAGCATTTTGCCTTCATGGATGTGTACCACGAGTGTATCTGATTCTCATAGAGGCCAGAAAAGGGCATTGATTCCCTGGGACTGGACAGTTGTAGACAGTTGTGACAGGTGCTGGGAATTGAACCTGGATCCTCTAGAAGAGTAGCTAGTGCTCTTAACCACTGAGCCATCTGTTCACCTCCCACTTCTTTTTGACGTAGGGCCTCTCAATATACCTCTGGCTGTCCTTGAGTTCACTCTGTAGACCAGGCTGGCCTTGAAGTCATAGAGATGCACCTGCCTTTGCCTCCCAAGAGCTGGGATTAAAGGCCTGTACTACCATGCCCAGTCCTCTTTTTAATGATGCTGACATCTTGTTGCTCTGGCTTTTCTTAACCAAACTACAAGTTTCTCATGTCTCCTTTATCTGCTTTCTGCTATGGATTCTCACTGTAAGTCTGACTAAAAGCAGACAAAAGCAACCATGTCACATTCTGAGTACTTAGACTGATTTGAAATGTCCTCCACCAGATGAACTTGTCATATTTGAACTCAGCCTCCTACAAAGTCTCAGGATGTGGACAGAATTCAGACATGTTTCTTGCCAGGGTGTGACATGAGTGGCTTCTAGTCTGGTCTACCACAGAGTCCTCGTCTCAACCTGGAACCTCATGAACACAACCTTTTCTGTTCACAGTCATGCTAGTAGTCTGGTCTTCGGAGCTCACTCAAAGACTACCCACTAAATGAAACAGTCCAGGGTTTATCTAGTCTGTATTTCCAAATTCCTCCAGAAAGTCAGTTCCCAAGTTTTAAGAACCACATGGTCAAGGTAACCAACCCCATTATTGACTCTGTTTATTAGGTACCTGTTTCCTGTGTTGGTTGGCCTCTCATTGCTGTGACAGATACCTGAGAGGAGACAACTTAGGTAGGAGTTTTTCATTTTGGCTCAGTTTTAGAAAATTTAGTCTATCATGGCATGAAGGATGTGACAGAGCAAAGAGATCAGTACCACGACGCAGGAGAATGGACTGCAGGAAGGGGCAGGGGCAAGCTATAGTCTTCAAGGAAATGCTGTGGGAGACAGTTTCGTACGTATTAAAACCATAACAGAATGTACATGTATGACAATGTACCTCCTCTGAGCCGCTTAAATAATAGATATCTAACAGGACATGGCAGCTTACACCTGTAATCCTAGTATTTGGGATGCTGAAGTAAGAGGGTTGCTATGATGAGCTCAAGGCCAGTTTGGGCTATACAGTACGTTCCAGACCTATCCAGGCTACAGAATGACTCTCTCAAATACAGAAACAGCCTTGTGTGCTGGACATGCCTATAACAAGCACTTGGGAGGCAGGAAGATCTGGAGTCCAAGGTCATCTTCAGCTACATAGTACGTTGAAGCCAACTAGAGCTAAGTGAGACCCTATCTCAAAATAATAATAATAGACAGTTACTTCTCAAGTTCTAGAGTCTGAGAGGTCCAACATCGGGTGTCAGCAACTCACCCCCTCATAAAGACTTCCTTTCTCATTTGTGGATGGCTGTTTTCTGTGACCGCGCACGGCAGAGAAAAAGACTTCCATGTCTCTTTCTCTTCTTATAAGGCACAGTCACACTGAGAGAGCCTTGCTTTACCACCTCCTCTAACCCTACTAATCTCCAAATCAGCACCTTAGGGAAGGGACTTTCATCAGGTGAACTCGACCACGAAGTGCAGCCTGTGACGTGTGAAGGCTCTTGGCCATTTTCTTCAAAAGTCCAGTAAGAATCCATCCAACCGGTGACAGACAACAGTTGGGAGATGTGACTCTGTTTATTAGGTACCTGTTTCTGTTGGTTGGCAGGAATAGGAAGAATTTTGATTCTTCTATTGTCTTGGCCTTTCAGCAAAGGCCTCAAAGGCAGAAAGCACCTAGTAGATGCCAGGTACTCCACTCCTTCATCTCAGAGGGACACGGTGAGAAATGGAGGAGCAGTCTGGCCAGCATCCCTAATACAGCCTGTAGAAGAAAGCTGAGGATTGTGTTGGAGAATTACCTTTGGACTCTGCATTTCCTCTCCCACTGGGCCACTCCGGGAAGAAGGAGTTTCAACCGCAAGTCTAGCCCACTCCCTAATCTGACTAGGTGTCAAGTGTGGAGCTGTTATCTGAAAGGAAGTTTAAAGGTTTGTTTGGGTTGAGCCTGGAACTCTGGAAGGCTGTGAGGATTACCTCGCAAGCCTGGCACCCAGGTGTGTGCCTAGGAAAGGCTTTGTGAAGCCGGACTGGACATTTGTATGCTGCAATAACACTGCTCTTGCTACCGACGAGTGTTTGCACTGCACAGACTTCCGTTCAGGACACAGAAACAGTTCTGCAGAGGGCAGGCGTGAAGAGCAAGAAGGAGTTTTTTCTGATTATATATTGTAGAGACTGGCCGCTTCGCTTAATAAATACTTTATTATTGGAGAAAGACAGAGGAGACAATGTTAATACTAGAATAGCAAACCCTGATATAAAATGTATTGACTCTGGCCAGGCAGTGGTGGCACGAACCCTTAATCCCAGCACTCAGGAGTCAGAGGCAGGCAATTCTGAGTTTGGGGCTAGCCTGGTTTTCAGAGCAAGTTCCAGGACAGCCAAGGCTACACAGAGAAACCCTGTCTCAAAAAACAAACAAACAAAAGTATTAAGTTTGATTCTAAATAACAGTATTCCATATCTGTGTCCTCAGCACTTAAGAAGTAGAGTCAGATGAACCAGGGTTCAAGGTCATCCTCTGATACATACTGAGTTTGAGACAGGCCTCAGGTAACTGAGACTCTAGTATACACAATTGACTTCAAGTAAATATACGTAGTGATTTATCTTTCCTCATCTACTTAGATTCCATGGGAGTGTAGATAACTAAATACATAGATAGTATGATAAAGACAGGGCATGTACCTCTGGTAGATTAACTTTTCGAATATAACATGATCAAAATAACATGTATATTTTAAAAAAAAATCAGTAATATAGGATAAAATAAGCAAATGTAAGGGAATCCAGCTGGTAAAATTTTTATACTGGGGCCAGGCGGGAGGCTCCATGACTTCCAGGCTAGCCTGATCTACATAGTAAATTCCAGACCAGCTAAGGCTGCATAGTGAGACCTGATGAGAGAGAGAGAGAGAGAGAGAGAGAGAGAGAGAGAGAGAGAGGAAGAAGAAGAAGAGAGAGAGAGAGGGAAGAGCAAGATTTTATACTGAAATATGAAGCATGACATTTATAAATATGTAAATTGGCTTATATCTTAAACATAATTTAAAAACAAATTAACAAAGAGTAATATTTTTTCTTTTCTGAAATCTGATTTTTGTTTGTTTGTTTATTTAGAGACAGGGTTTCCTCGTGTAGCCCGGTTTGTCCTAGAACTCTCTCTGTAGACCAGGTTGACCTCGGACTCAGAGATTCACCTGATTCTGCCTCTGAGTACTAGGATTAAGAAGTTTGTGCCACCACTGCCTGGCTCAGAAATGTGATTTTTACACAAATTCCAGATTTGTGTTTAGCTGGTGAAAAATACGAAGGTTGTTTAGGGTTAACATATTTCCTTTTTTTTTTTTTCATGATGTGAGATCCTCTGGAACTGGAGTCCCAGATGGCTGTGAGCTACGACGGAGGTGCTAGAAATAAGACCTCCCGAGCCATTTCTCTCCAGACCCTATTTTCCTATGTTTGACTGACCCTTATATTGTTGTCTTTTTCTTTCTAAAGATTTATTTCTATTTTCTGTGTGTGAGTTTCTGCCTCCATGTGAATCTGTGCACTATTAGCATCTCCAAACTCTTTGTTGGGCCTGTCACAGTATGGGTTGCTCCGATGGTGGCCTCCACCATTTCACTGTAACGCTTGGCCAAAACTTCTGGAAATTGTACTGATGTCTGTTAATGTTTGACTTTCACCTTCCTGCACTTTCTCATCTCTCGATTTAAACCTCTATAAATTATTGGACTGGAAAGTCAACTGACAACGCCAAGCTTCCTCTGGGAGCACAGGGCTTAGGAGTGCGTGTAGGGGTCATTTGCATTCTCACTAGAATCATTTGTGTAGATGAAATAGGTAGCTGTGGGCGGAAAGCACACACGCCCGTGCCCCACGAGCCTGGGAACCAAGCCACCGAGACCTCCGCTACCCACCTGGCCCCTCCCACTCATCCGGCTCTTCCGCCCCGCCCGCCCGGGGGAGGGGTCGGCTCTCCGCGTCACGTGCTCGCCGGGGGAGGGGAAGTGGGCGGCTCGCCGGGCGCCATCTTGCCGGCCGAGAGGCGGGGCCTGCGCACCTCAGGGCGCGCGTCCCTGGTGCTCGCGCGGCTTCCGCGATCCTCCCCCACTGCTCCCGCGAGCGCGGCCGCTCTCTGCGTCCAGCCGCGGGGAGCCTGGGCGGGCGGGGGGGGTGTGTCGGCGCGTGCCCGCGCCCTCCAACCGCTGGCCGGCGGGGCGCGCTCGGCCGGGCCGCGGGGAGGGGGCTGCTGGGTCCGCGAGGGCGGCGCGCTGCGGTCTCGGCGGCCGTGCCTGCAGCTGTGGCGGCACGCTCCGGGGCCGCATCCGAGGCGCTCCCGGTAGCCATGTACCGCAGTGGCTCCCGCTCCTCTGTGTCTTCGCACCGGCCGAAAGACGCAGCGCGAGCGGCCCGCCATCGGGCCGTCCCGCGGGCGCCTCCTCAGGCCCGGCACGCCGCCCTCGTCGCCGCCGCCCTCTTGCTCCTCGTTGCGGCTCCCCAGCCGCCGCCACCGCTCGCCCTCAGCCACCCGCGGCCGCTGGGCCTCGCCGTCCCCGCCTCGGGGTCGTCGCGGCTCCCCGTCCCCGCCCCGCGGCCGCCGGGCCTCTCCGTCTCCGCCCCGCGGCCGCCGGGCCTCGCCATCTCCTCCGCGGGGTCGTCGTGTCTCCCCGTCCCCGCCGCGCGCCCGTCGCGGCTCCCCGTCGCCACCGCGGAGCCGGCGACACTACCCACCTGGCCTGGGTGGCTTCCGAGGCAGCATTCGAGGCGAGTCCCGCGCCGACTTCGCCCGGAACGGCCGCGGAGACCATCCAGGCGACGGCGGCAGTCGGGTAATCCCACCCTTAGCCCATGTTGCCCCCCAGATCCCCAGCCCCCGGGCCCACACGCCAGAGTCGGAATGTCCGAGTCCGCCCCGCTCCCTGACAGCCCTGGGCGCCTCGTTTACACAATAACGGACTCGGGACCCGTTCGGTCACCGGGTTGGAACAGAACACCCTGTTTCTTGGGAAGAGGCTTTGGCTCTTGCTATGTGGAAAAGTTCACCAAAGCGAGGGCAATTTCATCCATACTGACTGGCGCTTTGGCGTTTCCCTTGGGTTTGGTCAAATCCATCCCCTTTAGGCCCGAGTCTAGCAAAGCATCTGAAATGCCTGGTGACCAGTGAGGAAAGCTTGAACCAGAGCAGACTGGATGCTTTAGCTGTCATGGAGTCTCAGTCGGAGCTGTTGCTCCGACCAGAGGTGTACATAATCAATCACTGAGATTGCTGCCACCAGCTAGTGACATGAGAGCAGCTGCCAGCAGTCTGTTAGGGCTCACGGTCCCTTGAGGTAAAGCAATAGCAATAAATGTTACTCATCACAGCCAAGGAAGCAGCTCCGAGAGGTTTAAGTAACTTGATGGAGGTGACACACGGGTGATGGAGCTGTGGTTCAGTTCGCATGTTTGATTCTCAGAGCCCGCGGTTTTACATGTATAAATGTGCCTGCTAGAGGAGCAGAGTGTGGGATTAATTGGTGGCGGTGGTGGATGTACCTCAGTAGAGCTTACAAAAATGGAAAATCCGACTTGGATTCTTAGCATCCTAATGAAAAAAAAAATAATGCAGGTGTGATATTGACCTCTCAGGTGACACTACAGTATCCTAGTGTTCCAGTCATAAACTGATTTGTTACATTTGTTAAGACTTCTCAAAGCCCTCACTACAGAGGAATCAAGAGTAGAATACTACAGCCTCCTCCTTCTTCTCTGTCCTGTAGGAAAATGTTATGTTTTCTCTTTTCATACAAACATTTTCCTCATCTAACCTGTTAGGTGTAGCTTCAAGGGAAACCCCTAGGCTACCCTGTCTCCTCCCAGCACTCTGATGACTCTCTGTTACCTCTTCCTTGGATTGTTAAATTTGCCGTCTTCATAAGCCATGCTACTCATCATGTATTTTTTTTTCCTGTGTTCAGCCATCAAATTTATTTTTTAAAATATTTTTAATAGTGTATATTCAGGTGTACCTGTGAATGAGCGGTGTGTGTGTGTGTGTGTGTATGTGTGTATGAGTGCAGATGTTGGTGGAGACTTTGGATTCCTTGGAGATAGTTGTTAGCTGCTGTTGAGTGAGTGCTATGAACCAAAGTCTGGTCCTTTGGAACAGTACTCATTGTTAATTGGAGTCCCCAAACTGATTTTAAGCCTTTATTTTATACATTTAATACGCATATATTGAGCATTTGCCATGAATTAGATAAATAGATGAAGTTAGAAATTCTGTGTTATGTTAAATGTGATTAAGGGCTAAAAACAAAAATTAAGTTACAATTTCAAGGAAAAGAGCTTCATGAGAAGTGAGTCTTGAATTAAGACCTTAAGAGGATGAGAAATCAAGTAGCCCAAGCATCAGGAGGAAAATTGTAGTTGGGTCACATGACTTTAATGTTAGAACCCTCCTGTGGCTCTTGCCACATGATCAAATCCAAATTTCCTAATTTTGTCTCTTCTCTCTGTCACATTGCTGTAACTGTCCTGGACTCTTTTCTGTTGCCCAGAGCATACTCATTCATTCCTGAGATGTTTCCTTTGGCCTGAAACATCTGATTTTCTTTGAAAGACCTGTGTGCTTCCCATTTAGTGGCAGCATCCCAGAAATGCTGCCTTTAACATCCTATTCTCAAGTGATTCCTCCTTTTCCTTGTCTTTTAAAGTTCATTTTTTTTTTTTTTTAGTGACTGCAAGTTATTGATACTGTCTGAAGTACTTAAAACTTAATTGGCTTTGCGTTTCCTCCTTTAGTTAGACATATATAGGTCCTGAGAGCAGGATTTTTATTTGGCTATTCCCATGTTCCCTAAGAATAAGAGATCTTGGTTTTTTGAGACAGAATCTTTCTGCTACAAAGTGGACAATTTTTAGGAACAAGTGGAGAATATCACTCTTCTCTCTGTGTGGTAGTGGCACATGCCTTTAATCCCAGCACTCAGGAAGCAGAAGCAGATGGATATGAGTTTGAGGCTAACCTGGTCTACAGTAGAGTGAATTCTAGGACAGCCAGGCCTAAACAGAGAAACTCTGTCTCAAAAGAATTTGTTTCCTCTAAGGAAACTTCCTAAATTCTTTTTATTGTAGTGTGGTTCCTCACCTTGATAGACAGCAATTTTATAAGTAGGGAGAACATTTTGGGGCATAGAGATGCATTCATATTGACTACCATATGGTTTTTTTTGTTCTAACTTTTTGTAGAGACGTTCTCCTGGTCTGTGTTCTGATTCTTCTTTGGAGCAGAGTTTAAGGATCACAGTTGGCAATGACCACTTCTGTGTTAGCACACCAGAGCGGCGTCGACTCAGTGACCGGCTGGGATCTCCAGTGGATGGTCTGGAGGACATGGGCAGGTAGGCCTCAGCTATGGCAGGTACACCATACTAGTTCTGGAAGGCAGAAATATTGCTGTTTTCTAAGTGATGTGTTTGAATGTTGGTGCTAGCACTGAAGTCATCTGGTGTCTGTTTGTCCAGTGGAAGATAGAACACTGGAAAAGGCTTGCTGAGTGGGAAGAGTATGTTGATATTCTGTTTCTGAATGAAACATGTGCCAGAAAAAGAACATCATAGTACAAGTAGAAAGAGAAGCTAAGGGGACATCATCAAATATTGGATTAAAATCTAAGAGTAGCCCCTTATACAATGAAGGTTTTGGACAAAATGGGAAGTCTTTTATTTTTTTAATTTGCTTGCTTTCCTCCTTTTCTTCCTCCTCCTCCTCTTCTCTTCTTCCTCCTCTTCCTCCTCCTCCACCTCCTTCTCCCCCCCCCCCCTTTTTCTTTTAAGAGAGGGTTTCTCTGTATCCCTATGTATCTTGGAACTCAGTCTGTAAACTAGATTGGCCTTGTACTCAAGAGATCCTCTTGCTTCTGCTTCCTGAGTGCTGAGTGCTGGGATTAAAGGCATGGGCCACCATATACAATATTTGAAGTTTTCTTACTGATGGAGGATTTATTTGAGATAATTTTACTATATAGTCCTGGTTCTGCCTCTGCTTCCTGAGTACTGGGATTAAAGACCTGTGGTAGTCTACTTGGCTTTTTTGAGGGGTATGTGGCAGTCTGTGTAGCCCTGGCTGGCTGACCTGGAACTCACAAAAATCCTCCTGCCTCTGCATCCTGAGTGCTGAGATTACAAGCATGACCCTAGCATCCTACTACAAAATTAGTTTTTAATGATTTTTTTTTAGCTTATTCAAATAGGCCAGAATATAGACACTTAAAAGCATTTAAGTAAATAATGCATGTATGTATATTAAATGTATGAAGCAGTAATAGAAAGTTAGAGATCTTTAAAATTTTTAAGTGTGGTTACTGCTTACAGTTCTTGAGTGCTAAGGAAGAGTAAATAAGCTATCCACTGTTGAATATGGACCTTAATTACTGAAAGTTATATATGAGGATTAAATAACTTTATTGCCTTACAAAAGGAAAGAGGTATGGATGGATGGGAGTGCAGGACAGCCTGTTCTCCATCTTAGAGCATGTCTGCCATGGTCTCTGTCTAGCACCTTGGGGTTTTCATAAATGACTCCTAGTAATTAATCAAGGAAACACTGTTTATTACAGGTAGTGTTGAGTATTGTCTAGTGTATAGGCAGGCACACTGGGACAGTGGCCTGGAAGTCTGAGAACAGTGGTGTTGACCTTAGACTCCATGGCAGTGGATGCAGTGGAGCAAGGGAGGACAGTCTTGTATAGATGGACTGAAGCGTCTGAGCTAGAGCTTGAAGCTCTCTGACTGGATCGCTAATTGAGTCAACAGCCCTTGCCCTTCCGTCTGCTTCTATTTTGAGAGATGATTGAGTAGGTGGACTGGGGGGTGGTACAGGGTGTGATCCTCTTCCTTCCTTGCTGGGTTTTGCGGTATTCAGACTGACATTTCCTCTTTATTATGCATATATGCTTCTGATAACCAACTCTCTGTTTAAGTTATAAAAAGTTAATTTTCCTCATAAAGTGTTTAGAACTGTAATGTTTCCAGAATCCTGTGTTTTAGAGCAAGTGTGATAAGGGTCTGTGTGGGAGCTGTGGGGCTGGTTTACATATTTTTATCACCTGCACGTTGTGGTTACTTGTTTGTTTGTTTGTTTGTTTGTTTCAGGATAGGATTTTTCTGTTTAGCCTTAGCTATCCTGGAACTCTGTAGACCAGGCTGACCTCAAACTCAGATCGGAGTGCACCATACTGTCAGGCTGTGGTTACTTTCTGTATGGATTGTCAGGTGTTGATCCATTAGCGTATTCAGTATGTTTCCTGATGGTGGGTCTAGTCTTCAGCTGCCACTTGCTGCTTTTGCAGAGGACAGGAGTTTAGTTTCTAGAACCCATGTCTGACAACTCACAACCAGCTGCAGACTTGTAACTCCAGTGCTAAGAAATCCAGTGTCCACTTTTGGCCTACAAGGCCACCTGTACTCAAGTGTACATAGCTATGTACAGACACAGACACAGAAACACACACACATACTTTTTACAATAAAATCTTAATTTCTAATAGACTGTGTTAATTTTTTTCTTGGGACCCTCACCCCCCAAATTTTTTCTCTCTCTTTTTTTTTTTTTTTTTTTTTTTTTTTGGCTTTTTCGAGACAGGGTTTCTCTGTGTAGTCCGGGCTGTCCTGGAACTCGCTCGGTAGACCAGGCTGGCCTCGAACTCAGAAATCCGCCTGCCTCTGCCTCCCAAGCGCTGGGATTAAAGGCGTGCGCCACCACCGCCCGGCTTTCTTTTTTTTTTTTTTTTTTTTTTTTTTGGATTTTTTCTCTTTTATTGAATCTGACAAGTCTTATTATTAGGTTTTTAGGTAACAGCCAAGTGACTTAGTTAGGATTTCTATTGTTATGATGAAACACCATGACCAAGAACAAAATTGAAAAGGAAAGGATTTGGCTTACCTTTCCACATGGTAGTCCATCACTGAAGGAAGTCAGGGCAGGAACTCAAGCAGGCCAGGAAACTGGAGGCAGGACCTGATTGAGAGGCCATGGAAGGACATTACGTACTGGCTTGCTTTTTCTGCGTAGCTAGGACTACCAGCACCACCTACAATGGGCTAGGCCCTTCCCCATCAATTACTAATTAAGAAAATGCTCCACATGCTTGCCTATAACCCAATATTATGGAGACAATTTCTTAATTGAGGTTCCCTCCTCTCATGACTGTAGCTTGCTTGTGTCATGTTAACAAAAAAGTAGCCAGCACACCAAGTTATCAATACTGTGGTCTTACCTTACCAACCTTCTAGAGGACTGTAACTTATTCTAAAAGGAAGGAAGAACAAGTTGAGTGAGAAATTCTAAGACACTTGGACGCTAAGACACATATTCACAGAGCTGTGTATCTGTCACTACAGTACACTATAGAACATTTTCATTATGTCTGGAGGAGTCCTTATACACTTAACCTTTACTCCCCTTACCCTTACATCTGTTCTAGGCAGTCTTTAAGTTACTTTCTACTTTATGAATTTGGCTATTCATATAATGTATGATTCTTTGTGACTGGCTTTCACATATTCTAAGGTTCATTATGTTTATGGTGTTTCTTTTTGTTGCCAGTAATATTTCATTGCACACATATGCCAAATTCTGTTTATTCATTATTAGTAAGTGGGTGACTCTCATTGGGTTGTCTTTACTTTCAGTTGTTATACATAATTCTACTATGCATGTTGTTGTACAAGCTTCTTTGTGGTTCTCACCCTTCGTAATGCTGCAGCCCTTTAATACAGCTCCTCATGTGGTGACCCCCCCAACCATAGAATTATTTTTGTTGCTACTTTGTAACTGTAATTTTGCTACTGTTATAGATTGTAATGTAAATATCTGATCTGCAAGATACTGATTTTCAACCTCTATGAAAGGGTCATTCAACCTCCAAAGGGATTCCAACTATAGGTTGAGAATCACTGCTATAGACAGATATTTTATTTTACTTTTGTGGTATCCCCAGATACTACAGAACTAACCCCAATGCCTGCATATGCTAGGCAAACACTCTATCATTGAGCTATACCTCTAGCCTTACATTTTAAATTTCTTTAATGGAAATATGTAAACAAACACAAAACATAGAATAGTATTTGGTACTAGGAAAGGATTAGTAGGAAAGGTGAAAGGGATAAAAAGGGGCAATGGGGGAAATATAATCAAAATACATTATGCATATAGGAAATGTCATAATGTATTATTTTATACAACTAATGTATGCTAATAAAAGTAATTTTTAAAAATAGAGACTAAGGTACAGTGAGCCCTCATATTCGTATTACCCACATCTCTTTCTTTCAAGTAGCCTTGGGTGTCTTGGAACTTGATCAGTAGACCAGGCTGGCCTCAACTTTCAGCAATCTGCCTGCCTTTGCCTTCCAAGTGCTCCTGAATGGAATAAGGTGCATGCCACCACTGACCAGCAAAAACCTCTTGTTTTTACATAAACTTCTATCATCGTGCACTCCTGAATGATTTTAAATGTGCATATAAGAGTCAGCTGGGTGGTGGTGACTCACACCTTTAATCATGGCACTTGGGAGGCAGAGATAGGAGACTTCTGAGTTCAAGGCCAGCCTGGTCTACAGAGTGAGCCCCAGGACAGCCAGGGCTACACAGGAAAACCCTGTCTCAAAAGACTAAAACCAGATAAAACAAAACCAATTGGTCTTTAGCCAAGGCTGCTCCTGCTGTTGTTTGCAAACAATCTCACTATCTAGTTCTGGCTGTCTTGGAACTTACTGTGTAGTTGAGACTGGCCTAGAACTCATTTAGATCCTCCTACTCTGCCTTTTGATTGTTGGAATTAAAGTTGTGTGCCACCATGCCCAGCTTAACCACAGCTTTTACAGTGTCTGTCACTGGCTAAAGATGTGTGCCACCATGCCCAGCTTAACCACAGCTTTTACAGTGTCTGTCACTGGCTAAAGTTGTATGCCACCATGCCCAGCTTAACCACAGCTTTTACAGTGTCTGTCACTGGCTAAAGTTGTATGCCACCATGCCCAGCTTAACCACAGCTTTTACAGTGTCTGTCACTGGCTAAAGGCAATTGTGATTTTTTTTTTTGTTTGCTTGTTTGTTTTTGTTTTTTCATGACAGGGTTTTTCTATTGAACCCTGGCTGTCTTTGGAACTAGCTCTGTAGACCAGTCTGGCCTCAAGTTTACAGATCTGCCTGCCTCTGCCTCCTTAGTGCCGAGATTAAATAAAGCTGTGTGCCATAACTGACTGGCAATTGTGATTCTTTTTAGTACTCTTTTTTTTTTTTTTTTTTTTAACTTAAAATTCTGTGTGTCTTGAATGTGACTGTGTGTGTGTGTATAAGTAGTATATTTATATACTGCTTGCATGTCCAGTATCCATTTTGGATGCTCTTACAACTGGAGTTTCAGATGGTTGTGAGCTTCTGTATAGGAGACTAAACCTTAATCATCTGGAAAAATAGCAACTGTTCATTGAACTCGTTAGCTCCAGAGCTGTCCCTTATGACAGCCAGAGCTGTCCCTTATGAAGCCAGTTCTCTTTTAACCCCTGGGCGTCCTTAAGAAAAGGGATTGAATTTCTAATAAGCAGTCTGATTCCGGACTATATTTACATGATAACTTCTGCATTTTTTTTTCTAACTTATGTCTTCTTCTGTTATATTCCCTTTTGTTGAACTTACTGAGTCTGTACTGAGTCTTTCATGGGGCCCATCTTATCTTAGCTTCTTAGTAACTGGTAGTATATTAGATCTTGGGTTAATGTTTCTTTTGGTGGTGATATGTCCTAGTCCTAGTGAGGAGTAGAACATAGGTGACCTTGCTACTCTACATACAGTTTATGGAGTCTTTTCTCCTGCACTTATGAGATTTGTTGGTTGGTGGTTTGGTGATAGTCAACTCATAAACATATCTCCCTGGAAATAGGTGTCTTTATAGTTGATAGAGTAAAGTTTTTATTTTAGTGGTGTTTGATTTCAGAGGTCATTCTTAGTTTATTATGTTTCATAATATATTAAAATCTCAGGCTGGAGAGATGGCTTAGCGGTTAAGAGCACCGACTGCTCTTCCAGAAGTCCTGAGTTCAATTCCCAGCAACCACACGGTGGCTCACAACCACTTGTAATGGAGTCTGGTGCCCTCTTCTGCTGTGTCTGAAAAGAGCAATGGTGTACTCATGCATAAAATAAATAAGTCTTTAAAATCTCAAAATTATCCATTTTTCTTTTTAAAAGTAATTTCTGTGAGGCTAAAGAGATGGCTCAGTGGTTAAGAGCACTGACTCCTCTCCCAGAGGTCCTGTGTTCAATTCCCAGCAACCACATGGTGGCTCACAACCATCTGTAATGGGATCTGATGCCCTCTTCTGGTGTGTCTGAAGATAGCTGCGGTGTATTCATATACATTAAATAAATCTTTAAAAAAGATGGGGGTTACACTGGCTTTTCTTCTAGAGAACCCAAGTTTGATTCCCAGCATCTACATGGCAGCTTACAACTATCTGTTCCAGGGCATCTGATGTCTTCTTCTGGCCTCCAGTGGCACCACGCTTGCATTTGGTGCACAGACATACTTGAAGACAAAGTACCTATGCACATAAACATTTTTAATATTTTTAAAAGGTCATTTTTAGAAACACAAGAGTTATTAGAAACAATACCATAGGGCAACTGGAGAGAGCATTGTGGGTAAGAACCTACCCTGATCTTTTAGAGGACCTAAGTTAGGTTTTCAGCTCTCAACTGCCTGGAACTCCAGCTGCAGAGGACCCAAAATTCTGGCTTCCTGGGGGTAATAGAACACATGAGCCCACATAAATAAACAAATTAAAATAAATCTTTTTAAAATTTAAAAAAGAAATAGTTATTAATAATTTTCTCTGGATGGTAATTCATTCTGGATTTTTTAATAAAGTTTTTTATGGTTAATTTATTTTTATTTTGTATGCATTGATGTTTTTCCTTCATCTGTGTCTATGTGAGGGTGTCGAATCCCCTGAAATTGATGTTATAGGTAGTTTCTAGCTGCTATTTGGTTGCTGGGAATTGAGCCCATGTCCTCTAGAAGAGCAGTTAGTGCTCTTAACCACTGAGCCATCTCCCCAGTCTCAGATCTTATTTTATTTTTAATTTAATTTAATTTAGACTGGGTTCCACCTTAAAACTCAGTCTGGCCTGGAACTCATTCTATCCAGTCTGATCTCAAACTTATGGTGATAATCTTGCCTCAGCTTCCTAACTTCTGAGATGACCTGGTTTCTTTTTCCCTCCCTATCTGCCTGCCTCCCTCCCTCCCTCCCTTCCTTCCTTCCTTCCTTCTTCCTTCGTACATGAAATTAGATTTCTAAAATTCTAGAGGATCCCCTGGCCAGCAAGACAGCTGAGCAGGGTAAAAGCACTTGCCAGTAAGCCTAAGACCTGAGCTACTTAGAACACATACAGTAGAAAGAGAGAACCAGCTTCCACAGATTGCCCTGTGACATCCACGCATGTGCCACAGGACACATGTGCCCAAATACATACAGACATGTACACATATAAAAAAAATTTAATGCAATTTCAAAATATCCTAGAGGATCTGGGCAGTGGTGGCATACATATTTAATCCTATCACTTGGGAGACAGAGGCAGGCAGATCTCTTATGAGTTTGAGGCTAGCCTGGTCTACAAAGCTAGTTATTTGACAGCAAAGACTACACAGAAAAACCCTGTCTTGGAAAACAAAACAAAAAATCCTAGAGGACCTTTATTTTCATCTACAATTGATATCAGAATCCTTGAGGTTTAGGTCTTAGAAGTTCTGTGGCCATGGTGCTGCCAAATGGCTAATTTTTTTTATTTGCCTCTGGGCTAGAAGGAAAACTACCTCAACCTGAATCTTGATTTTTATGCTGCAAAGGTCTGAGACCTTTGTATTTCTGAACAATAAAAATACACAGTGAGCCAGAACATCACTTACTTCTGAGTCCTATAGTAATCCAGGCAAGGCAGGAAGGAACATGATCAAACAGTTCTTAGTTATTCTTTTATAATGAAACTTTTCCCCCAGGAGAAATAGGTCAGGCTTGAGTGTGTAGACATGAAGTTGGGACTGGTCCAACTTTGATGAGTCTAGGACCTCTTTGCTTTCCTAGCGTCTTCCTTTAGGAAGCTCCTAAGTACTTTGTAGAGTCTCTGTAGGCTGGAAATACAGATGCTCGGTGATAGGTACTTACCTGTTAGATGTGGAGGCTCAGATGCTATCCCCTTCACAGCTAAGGAAAGCAAAACAGATTAAGAAACAATCCTAGGGCTGGAGAGAAGGCTCAGAGGTTAAGAACAGCACTGGCTGCTGCTCTTCCAGAGGTCCTGAGTTCAATTCCCAGCACCCACACAGTGGCTCACAACTATCTGTAATGGGATCTGATGACCTCTTCTGGTGTGTCTTCAGACAGTAACGGTGTACTCACATACATAAATAAATAAATCTTTAAAAAAAAAGAAAGAAAAAGAAACAACTCTAAACCATGAAATAAAGCTTGAAAGCCATTGTTCTTGTGTGTTGTTTCTCAAACTTTAAAGCACTTATAAATCACCTGGAAATCTCATTAAAGTTCAAACTCTCGACCAATAGGCCTGGGATAGAGCCTAAGAATCTGTATTTCTTTTTCATTCTTCTGTTTTGTTTTTGAGTTAGTGTCCTCTAGCCAGTCTGTCCTCAAAAATTGCTTGAGCCCAGGTTGGCTCTGAACTCAGTTCCCTCACTAGTATTACGGATGCTGTCATGTCTACTTAAAATGATTAGTGGTTAATACATTCCTAGGTAATGCCAGGGCTGCTGGTCCTGACAAAGAGCTTGAATTTAGCTAGTCAGGTTTTTTTTGTTACTGTTTTTAAATTTTACATTTATGTGTATGGGTGTATGTCTGTGTACTACGGGCATGCATGGTGTCTGAGGAGGAGGCCCGAAGAAGGCATTGGATCCCCTGAAATTGAAGTTACAGATATATGGTTGTGAACCACTGTGTGGGTGCTGTGAATCAAACCCATGTCCCCATGTCCTCTAGAGGAACATTCAGTGCTTTTAACCAATGAGCCATCTTTCCAGTCTGTTTGGTTGTTTTTTTTTCAAAGACAAGTATTTCAGTTTGTAGCCATGTTAGCCATGTAAGTCAGATCTACCTGCCTCCCTGGTGCTGGGACTAAAGGTGTAGGCTCCTATATCTGGCCTAGCAAGTCAAGTATCAGGACTCTTTGTGGTTCTTTTAAGGTTATTTTTATTTTTTCAGTTATGTGTGTATATGTGTTTCTATGTGAGTATGTTCATGTGAATGCAAGCATCCTCATATTCTGAAGAGGCTGTCCAATCTCCTCTAAAATTGGAGTAAGCCATTGAACATGGGTACTGGAACTAAACTTGAGTCTTGTAGAAGATAGTATGCACTCTTAACTGGTGAATCATTTTTCTAGCCTCTTTGTGATGGTTTTGTATCTCCTGAACTCTAGTGTGTATGATACTCTGAGTCCTCAGACTAATTTATAAGTAATTAGCCTAAGAATTCTGTTAGATGTACTAGTAGTAGCACCTCTTGATTAGAGTCTAAAGCTGCTTGTGACATTTCCTGACCCTGAGAAAGGGAGGGGAAATGTTCCATGTATAATCTTTCTTTGGATTTCATAATTATTTACTTTTGCTTTAAGAATTCTGTGGTCCACTTCCTAAATTATATTATCTTAGCATTGTCTGGCATTTCTCTCTCCAAGTCCAGTATATTCAAGGATGCTTGTTTCTTTCCTCAGGGATGACCTGACTGACGATTCTGTCTTCACTCGAAGCTCCCAGTGCTCTCGGGGACTTGAACGATACATTTCTCGGGAGGAGGGGCCACATAGTCCCTTCTTGGGACAAGTTGATGAGGACTACCGAACAAGAGAAAGTTTTCTGCATCGATCTGAGTATAGTCCTCAAAGCAGTTGTCATGATGAACTGTTGAGGGGAACAGAACGGAATAGAGACAAACTTAAAAGCTCCTCCTATTCTATACGATCTGAGGAAAGAAGCTGGGAGGCCAAAAGGCCTCGTTATGACGACACAGAGAAGGTACACAACACAGGAGGGGATCACTCAAGTTTTACATCTGGGACTCGAAACTATCGACAGCGAAGAAGCAGTCCAACCCCTAGGTTTCTAGACCCTGAGTTTCGAGAACTGGACCTTGCCAGGCGGAAGCGGGAGGAGGAGGAGCAAAGTAGGAGCTTGAGTCAAGAGCTGGTGGGTGTCAATGATGATCAGACTGGCTGTTCCATCCCTGGGTTGTCAGGTGTCCTAACAACATCAGAGCCTGGATATTCTTTGCAACAGCCTGAGGAAATACCTGTGATGCCCAAGAAGTCCATTCTGAAGAAACGAATTGAAGTGGACATGAAGCCTTCCTTGCAGGTCTCTGTTGAATTTCTGTTGGTAGTCTGTAACATTGCTGTACTAACACTGTTAGGCCTAACGGTGGTTCTCAAATTAAACTGTAGGCTCATAATGCATCAACAAGGACTTCTGTTGCCAGATTACTTTTTAAATACATTTTGGAGAGTATCTGCCTTGGTTTGTTTTCCCTCTTTAAGTTGAATAGGCCTATAGGAATCTTTGAACGTGAATTTCTTGGAAACGAAGCTTGAGGGCAAAAGGAGACAACAATCCTGAGTTTTTTCATCTCTTTAGAAGAAGACAACTTATGAGTTGTAGGACATTAGACTAGAAATGAAATGATTCTGTCTTGGAACCATCAATTTCCTGTGTACATTTTAGAGACATAACATTCCTGGCCTTGACATTGTTTTTCCTTCCTATGAAGAGATGGTCAGGCAAGAGTACTAATTTGACTAAAGGCTTCTGAGCAAGTACTGAAGCACTTAGAGAGACAGAAGGAGCCGGTTAGTTAGAGTTCTAGAATTTCCTGTCCCCAGAGTAGTCTGACTTGTGTGCTTTTTCTTTTGGTCATCAACTGATAGGAAAACAAGTTGGATGGGATGGTATATTCTGAGAGACTAGTACATGAGGATTCAAGGCCTGTTAGAGCACATTGAGAGTTAAGGGCAGCCTGAGCTACATACTTAGACCCTCAGCAACAGGGCTGGGGGCAAACCTGATGACCTGAGTTTGATTCCCAGAACCTAACTCCTGAAAATTCACACACATACAGTGCTCATGTGTGTGTCTGTATGTTCACTTACCTCTCCCCTCCCCTCCCCTCTCCTCCCCTTTCCTCCTCTTCCCTCTCCTCACCTCCCCTAACTCACACACATTGGTCATGTGTGTCCATATATTCACACACCTCCCTTCTCCCCCCGACACCATGCTCATGTGTGCCCATGTGTTCACATTCCTCCCCAGCACACACCGTGCTGTGCCCATATAGTCAGACACCTCTCACTCCCACAACCACCACCACAACAACAATTAATACAGTTCTTTTTTTTTTTTTTTTTTTGGTTTTTCGAGACAGAGTTTCTCTGTGTAGCCCAGGCTGGCCTGAACTCACTCTGTAGACCAGGCTGGCCTCAAACTCAGAGATCCGCCTGCCTCTGCCTCCCAAGTGCTGGGATCAAAGGCATGTGCTACCACCGCCCGGCTAATACAGTTCTTAAAACAAAAAATAAAAGGAAAACAAGCTACAGAAAATGCCTAAAATCCTTTTGAATTCAAATTCCTTGATAAGAAAAAAAGCACCTGGGTAAAGACCACTCAGTTACTGAGTTCCTCTTTCTCCTTCTCTAACAGAGACCATTGGAGAGAGGACTTGTTTCTTGAACTTAGCTAATATCACTTCTCTTTTTGTCTATACATATCTCCCCGATTCAAAAAATGTTTATCTCAGTTGCTAGTTCTCTGTGATTCCTCTAAATGGTAAATAAGCATGTTTGTGTTTGCAGCTTGAGAGCTTTTCTAGCGGTACCAGCTCCAGTGAGGACCGCCCTCTCTATTCTGAACACTCACCTCTTCCACTAAGTGGTGCTATTGCTGCTTTTACTTCAGAGATTGAAAACAAGGGGACTACAGTGGAGGCTGACCTGAGGGAACCCCAGAGTAACCTATACCAGTGGGGTCTCCTCCATGAGATACCTAAAGACAACAGTGAAAAATTTGACAGTTTTCTGTGCTTTAAGGAAAAATTGGATTTGAAGGCTGAGGGACTTGAGCAACAGACAGACTTCTTACTGCCCCATGAGAGAGCTAGCCAGGATGGCAGTGGCTTTTCTCGAATTCTGAGCATGTTGGCTGATCCTACCAGTACACAGGAAAAAAGAAGACGTAGCTTCCCTGATATTGAAGATGAAGAGAAATTTCTCTATGGGGATGAAGAGGAGGATATAAAATCAGAATCTCCGCCTAAGTCCCTTGAGGACCCCAAGAGTACAGGTACGAGACAGAAGGCAAACTCTGTGCCCTCAACTCCAGCTGTAAAGCTAGAGTCACTAGAAGAAAGCAATCCAGAATATGCCAAGATTCATGACTTGCTTAAGACCATAGGGCTGGATATTGGAGTAGCAGAAATTGGTAAATTGGCTGCACGCACCCAGGAGAGACTTCATGGCAAGAAGCCATCATCACGTCCCTTAGCTGACCGACGTTCGTCGGCTGACCGACACTTGTCTGCTGACCGCTGTTCCTCAGTTGACCACAGTTTCACAACTGATTGGCGTTCATCAGACCCTCACAGACCAGAGAGTAGGGAGGCACATCACAATTCTCAGTCCCCAGAAGGCTCTCATCCACACCCAGCTTCCCGGTGGATCCTTACCTGCACACAAAAAATAGCCCTCCATTCCTAAAGTCTGACCATCCAGTGGGTCATGTTTCAGGACCAGAGGTAGTTGGCAGTGGGTTTCAGTCATCCGTTGCTGTTCGATGCATGTTACCGTCAGCCCCATCTACCCCAATTAGACTTTCTCACTCTGCTGCTTTATCTCAGTTTCATATACCAAGGGCCTCTCAGTTTGCTGCAGCTCGGATACCTCCAAATTACCAGGGATCTATCATTCCCTCTGCCTCCTTTGATGCTTATAGACACTACATGGCATATGCAGCCTCAAGGTGGCCTATGTATCCTGCCTCTCAACCACCAAGCCACCCTTTATCTGACCCACACAGGCTAATACCAGCAACCAAACAAGCTACTCGTAGTCGGCCCAACCTCCGGGTGATCCCCACTGTGACTCCTGCAAAGCCCAAACAAGAGATACCAGTACTAGGCTCAATTTCTGTGAAGCGGATTCCTGTTCGGGTGTCTATTCCATCACTCATAAAATATAATCCAAAGAAGATCTCTGATGAGAAGAACCGGGCTTCCCAGAAGCAGAAGGTGAATATCAGCTCTGGGCATCTCATGCTTTAGTTTGCTATTTTAACATGATAATTTGTTTTTTTTTTTTTTAAGAGGGGGGTGAAAATTTGTAAGGTATTTATTTTTTGGAGGGTTACATTGTTACCCACATAATGTATGTAATTGCTCCTGTGGGCTCCTCATGTTTTGTCATAGCCAAAGAAAAAGTCTGGTCATTAGGTCCTACTGTGATGGCCTAGCCTTTTTGTTTATTGTTCTGTCATGAATGGTCTGAAGATACTGATGATAGAGGCTTCGAACCTTAAAGTACCTTACAGTCTCTTTTATCCATTTTAAAGAAATTTAATTCTTGGAAGACAAAAACATTTTAATTTTCAGTGGTATTCAAATATTTTGAACTTCAGCCTTAAGTTTCATTGACAGTCTTTCAATGAAGACAAAACTTTAAGGAAAAAAAAAGTTTAGAGTCTGAGTGTTCCCCCATCCCCCTATAAGGTTTCTCTGTGTAGTCCTAGTCCTGGAACTTACTCTGTAGACTAGGCCAGCCTTGAACTCACAGGATCTGCCTGCCTCTGCTTCCCAAGGGCTGGGATTAAAAGTAGGCTTGAAAAATCAGTGTGAGGGTAACATTGTAAATTCTTTTTCTCTGGATTTATTTATGTATGCATAGATGCATATTCTGTCTGCATGGTTGCTTATGTCCCAGCAGAGGGCGTCAGATCTCACTATAGATGCTCATGAGCCACCATGTGGGTGCTGGGAATTGAGCTCAGGACCTCGGGAAGAGCAGCCAGTGCTCTTAACCTCTGAGCCCTCTCTCCAACAGTGAGCACTTTCTCTTTAAGAGCCTTACACTAAGTCAGGGATGATAATACATGGCTTTTCTCATTTGCCTATTAACGACAAGCCATATTTGCTTTTTTTTTTTTTTCCCCTGTTAGCTGGTAGTAACATGGTTAAAAGATCATAAAATTTAGGACAGCTATATCTGGTTTTTGTTTATTTTGAGACCAAGGTCTTGCTATATATTTCTGGCTGGCCTAGAACTCTCTATGTATACTAGACTAACCTCTAACTCAAAGGACCTACTTGGTTCTAACTCCTGAGTTCTGGGAAATGCATATGCCACCATTCACAATCTGTATCTGTATTTTAAATTTACTCTAACTTGTGTGACCTTGGTTTTTTTTTTTTTTTTTTTTTAAGATTCTTTTTAGTTTTAATTTAAGAATTTATTTATTTTATGTGTATGTTTATCTGTATATATGTCTGTGTACTATATTCATGCCCCGTATTTAGAGACCAGAAGAGGGCTTCTGATCGTCTGGACTGGAGTTATAAGCAGTTGTGACTCACTATGTAGGTGCTATGAATAGATAGAACACAGGTTTTCTAGAACAGTCAGTGTTTTTAACCACTGAGTCACCTCTCCAGCCCCAAGACTTATTTTTAATTATATATGTATATATGTTCCTGTCTGTATGTGAACTTGTGCACATATGGACAGGTGCCCAACAAGTCCAGAAGAGGATGTGGGATGCCCTAGAGCTATAGTTACAGGCAGCTGTGAGCCACCTGATCTGGGTGCTAGGACATGACCTCAGGTCCTCTACTAGAGCAGTGCCTGCTCGGAACTGCTGAGCCTCTCTGGCTCCAAGAGAGCTGATCACTTTTTCTACTGTAGAATAGAGAAAATGTTGTGAAGTTAAATAACATGAAATATATAATACAGCTAATACAAGTCTCTCAGATCCACATTTCAGTCCTTTTCTTTGTTTCCACTTGGGTTCAGAGTCTATATCCAGTGGTGCTGTCAGTGGCTGTAGGTACTTTCTGCTTGAAACCTTTTTTAGTAGTATAATTCTGAAGAAGAGGATTAAATTCTGGTTTTGAACTAGTATTTGAATAAAATGTCACTTTGACTACAAAGCTTCTGTATGCAGGCATTTGAACTTTGGGTGAAGGTGTTTTGTTTTGAGGCTAGGTCTTACTCGGTGCCCCTAGCTTTCCTAGAGCTTATTATATAGACCAGGTTGACCTTGAACTTACAGCAGTCTTTTTGCAAAAGCCTCCTGAGTGCTAGGATTTAGAAGAGTAGGCCACTACACTGGGCTTTAAGTTTAAAGCATAAGTGCTAGTTAGGTAGAAAAGGAGGATGTGGGAGCTGAGGGACTCCTGTCAACACAAACCACAATTTTCAAAGGGAATGATTTGTTTTTAACCAGAGTGAGTGCCATGGCCCAGGAACACAGGTACCAGGTTCCACTGTGGATGTAGATACATGAGGTGTGTGTTTTTGTTTTTATTTTGTTTTATAACAGCCCTGACTATCCTAGAACTTGTTTTATAGACCAGGCTGGCCTAGAACTCACAGAGATCCACCTGCCTCTTCTTCCCAAGTGCTGGGATTAAAGGTGTGTGCCATCACTGGCTGGCTTCTTAGCATTTGAACTGATGAAAACTTCTGGTCTGCTAAGTATACATTGTATGGTGTTGATAGTCACAAGGATATTAGATCAGATGGTCCCATAGATATGGGCTGTAGTTAACTTTCAAAGAGAGTAAAACTCACTCACAATGATTGTAGAGTTCTGGTCTTAACATTTTAACTCTATGATCTTGACCTTTAGTCATGTGATCTTATAGTTTGACACAGGTATAGCTTATCTCTCTCCCCTACTCCTCACCCTCCCACCCTATTTGGGAACTTTAGATCACACTCCTTCCATTTTATACTCTGTAGGTTATTGAAGAGAGAGAAAAACTGAAAACTGAACAGGAAGCCCGGCAAAAGAAAATGTTTTATCTCAGGACTGAGTTGGAGCGGCTCCATAAACAACAAGGTATCAGACAACTCATTTGTATAGCTGCTTTGTTGAGTAGTAGATTCAAGTGCAGAGGTATTAGTACTTAGACAGACAGAGTCAGTGAAAACAATTAGGGCATAAACCTAGAGAAAGGTTGTACTAATCATGCAAAGAATCCTCAGGTAGTCCTCTCAAATTATTAAAATTTTACCATATTTTCTGTTCTTACTCTTTCTCTTCCCCTCTCTTTGTATTTGAGTATGTAATTTGTTGTTGTAGCTTTTGTTTATTGAGACTGGGTTTTTCTGTGTAGCCCTGGTTGTCCTGGAACTCACTTTGTAGACCAGACTGTCTTCAAACTTAAGAGAGTCTCCTGCTTCTGCCTCCCAGATGCTGGGGTACCATGCCTGGCACTAAGTGTGTAATTTTTCCTGAACTCTTTTAGAATAAGTTGTAGATATGATACCCTTGAGAACTTAAGTATGTATTTCCAAATAAGAATTCAAGTATGCAATATACTAATTGAAACTAGAGAGTTAGGGCCAAGGGCCAAAGCAAGTATGAGGATCTGAGTTTAGGTTCTCGGAAGCCACAGAAAGTTAGATACAGTAGCATCCATGTATAATCTCAGCATTTCTATCTCGAGACGGGAGGCAGAAACCAGAGAACTCCCAGAAGCCTGGGGTATGCAGCAGGTGAGGCCCTGTCCTAAGCAAACTGCAAGATGAGGGCTAACACCCACGGTTGCCCTCTGATCTCTACTCATGTGAACATATGCACACACACATACACACGTGTAAAAAGTTTGTTTAGGTTTTTTCTTTTTTTTGATTTGTTGAGACAAGATTTCTCTATGTAACAGCCCTGGCTGTCTTGGAACTCTCTTCGTAGACCAGGATGACCTCAAACTCACAGAGATTCACCTGCCTCTGTCTCCCAAATGGTGGGATTCAAGGTGTGTGCCACCATTCCCAGTTGCAAAAAGATTTTTAAAATTAGAAAATTAATTGTACTATCTTGTCTACCAATCTTATTTATATTTTGCTAATTGTTTTATAACTGTCCTTTTTAAAAAGAAATTGAAGGGTTATTTATCACATTCAGTTGTCAGTCTTAATCTTTTACCTTTTAATAACAATGGTTTCTGAGCCTTTCTAGTCATAATTTGATATTTTAGAAAAGGTCATGTATTTTATAGAGAGTATCTCTTAATTTTAGTTTATCTGATGTTTATGATTGACTTTAGCTTATTCATTTTTGGTAAGACTATGACAAAAGGAATGCCAGGTTCATGACAGGAGTTTCTCTCATGGGAAATCTTTGAGACTATGGTAAAAGTCACTCATGAGGCTTCTTCCCACCATTTTAATGTTTCTAGCCTGAGAAACTTGCTTTGATGGTTATTGAGTGATTTTTCCATTTTTGTACTCCATCGATGTAGTGGAGTTTCTGTTTCAATGAGGAATTTCTAACCCCTGCCTCAATTTGTTTAGTCATTTGTATGAGTGTATATTCATTCGGTGATAGTAGGTTATCATTTGTCATTGTCATTATTTATTTCCATGCTCCAATTTTTTCAGATGTAGCTGATGGGAACCATGTTGAGTTGACTGCAATGTCCTTTCTGTGTCCCCCTCATCACTTTTGAGAGCTTTCTGTTTAGCCTACAGTGTTCTGGGATACCTTATTTTTTATGCTGTTACCCTCCCCTCCCCTCTCCTCCTTTTGTTTTTGTTTTCTGTTTGTTTGAGACAGGGTTTCTCTAGGTAACAGCCCTGGCTGTCCTGGAACTCCATTTGTAAACCAGACTGGCATTGTTGTTTTTATTTTTTGTATTTCAAAACAAGGTCTCATGTAACCCACATTAGCCTCACATTTACTGTGTAGCTCAGGAGGATTTTGAAATCCTGATACTCCTGTCCCAAGTGGTGGGATTCCAGATAGTGCTGCTATTTCTTCTGTTTCTTCATTTGTGCTTTTAAGAATTCGCATATGCAGGGAAAGAAAAAAAAAAACAATGCTTCTAAATATTGCAACTGAATAATAGTATGAAAGAGTAGAATACAGAAAAAGATAATTGTTTCTGTCTGAATCTGTATTGCTTAAGATGAAAAGCTTACTTATTTTGTTCCATAAGGGTTGATCCATGAATCATTTTGAAACAAGAAGCAACATTAGGCATAAACTGATAATATGTTCTTTTTTTTTTTTTTTTTTTACTTTTTTTTTGCTTTTCAAGACAGGGTTTCTCTGTATAGCTCTGGCTGTCCTGGAACTAACTCTGTAGACCAGGCTGGCCTCTAACTCAGAAATCCGCCTGCCTCTGCCTCCCAAGTGCTGGGATTAAAGGTGTGTGCCACCACTGCCCGGCTTAAAATGTTCTTAAGTTAGATAAAGTCAAGTAATCTTTTTAGGAGACACATAGATATAAACTTGCCTATATCCCCTGGGAGAGTTTACAGAGCCTCTGAGGTCCTACCGTAGAGCCTTACCTGATTGCCATTATACAAAAGAGAACATGATCTCTTGCCTTTCACCTTTACCGAAACTTCTCCCAAGCTAACTCCATATGGAAAGAGAATATTACTTGCTTTTAAGTTTTTGGTGGAAAATGATTTTGTAACCATACAGCTCTATAGATTGCTACTTATAAATTTAAAAAATGAATTCTCTTAGTTTGTCATTCCTTAGATTTCTTTTGGTAAACATTTGACCATTCAGGGGAGATGTTACGCAAGAAGCGAAGGGAGAAGGATGGTCACAAAGACCCACTTCTGATGGAGGTGAGTCGGCTTCAGGACAGTATTATGAAGGACATTGCAGAGCTACATAAAGAGACAGAAGAAGCAGAAAAGAAGCAGTCTGAACTGGACAAAGTGGCCCAGATCTTGGGAATTGACATCTTTGATAAATCCCTGAAATCTTCAAATGACAGTAAAGAGTCTACAGAGAAGCCTAAAAAAGAAAAATCTAAGAGCCCAGAAAAAGAGTTGTCACCCTCAAACTCTTCCTCTAACAACAAGGTAAGGACCAACTTTTTGGTTATTTTTAACCCCCTATTGACTGCTGTATAGGGTTTTTTTGTTTTTTGGGCTTTTTTGTTCATTTGGTTGGTTGGTTGGTTGGTTGGGGTTTTTTGGTTTTTGTTGTTGTTGTTTGTTTTTTGGTTTTTTCTGGGGGGGAGGGGTTTGTGGTTTTCACATACGTTTTTTGGAAAAGGATCTCACTAAATAGCTGACCTGGAACTCACTATGTAGATCATGCTAGCCCTGAACTCACAGACATCCCTTTGGCTCTAGGGTGCTGGGATTAAAGCTTGTGCTACCACACTCCCTATGACAACATTCTCAGTCCTCTCTTCACACACAGCTGGTTGTTGTGATATATACACCCTTACCTAGGCTCACCGCATTCCTCTCTGCTCTCTTGTTCACTACAATTCATCTAACCAAAATTCTCATTTCCTAAATGCCTTTTCCCTACCTAGTGACTAATTCACATAAATAGAAGCATTTATTACTGATAGCTTACTATCGGGGAGTTACATTTTAAAAGAGAGTTCAGGCTGGTGAGATGGCTCAGCAGGTAGAAGAACTTATCATAGAAGCTGGATAACTCTAGTTCAATTCTTAGAGCCTGTAAAAAGTACGATTCAGTGTCATGGGTCTATAAATCCAGCACTTCTGAGACAAGATGGGCAAAAACAGAAGAATGAGCCAGAAGCTAGAGGCCACCCAGTCTGTATATACATCATAGCAACAGAAACAAAAGAGATCTTGCCTTAATAAGGTAGAAGGCAAGAACTGACTCTAGCAGTTGTCCTCTGATCTCCAAACACATGCCGTGGCACACATGAACCTGCGTGCACAAACGCACTAAAAAAATAGAATTGTTAACTCAAAGGTGTTAACTTCTACTGGTGACTTTTAGGCAGTTTAGGAATATTTGATCTTATTCCTTTCTATCACTCCATGGAAATTACTGTCTGCTTTATCCATGTGCAGCACTAGCTTTCCAGGACTCAAAAGAAAAGTGATTTGACTTATTGTTTTCTTCATATTCTTAATTTGCTGATTATCTTTTACATTATGTTTCTTTTTCTGGTCATCATTTGATTTTTAAATTTAACCTAGTGTTTGCATAGGTGGTATATTCAGCATCTGCTAAAGGGTATAGTGAAATGTCTCCTCACCATGGTTGCTCTCCAGCTTTCTCTACCATTGTTCTCCAGCTCCTTTTCTCCGAGGCAGTCAGATCGTTCCACAATCTTGAGTATCCTCTTTAAAAACATTTTATATGTGTGTGTATAATATATATAATAGATATTATGTACCTATATATAATTACATTTATTTCAGTGTGTGTATAATATATGTGTATATACATATATTATGTGTATGTACATACATAAATATAATTATATTTAGGTATGTGTATATAATGTATGTATATGTACATATGTAATGTACGTGTGTATATATACATATATAGTTACATTTATTTAGGGGTGTGTGTGTGTGAAAGAGAGAGAGATAATAGCACATGTGAGATGGCACAAGGACAGTTTTAGGAGTCTCTTCTCTCCTTCCACTTTGTTTTTGAGGTAGGGTCTCTCTTGATGTTTCTGCTGTGCTTTGATTTACAGGCTACCTGGTGCCCATGAGCATGGCATGCCTCTTCTTTCTACCTCCCATTTCACCTTATGAGGGTTGGGATTACAGATTATGTATGACACCAAACCTAGCTCTTTACATGGATTCTAGAAATTAAACTCATCATCATCTTAAGCTTAATCAGATCATCTCACTGACCTCATATGATCTTGATATTCTTTTAGAGAAATTTTTCTAAACTATCTCTAAAATTCTCTAAAATATGTATTTAAAGGATATATAAGTAGCTATGTATTTTTTTTATTTAAAAATTCTTTTTTTTATGTTTATGGGTAGTTTTGCCTGCATGTATGTATGTGCACCACATGCATACAGTGTCCACAGAGGCCAGAAGAGGAGTTACAAGCAGTTGTGAGTCACCATGTGGCTACTGGAATTGATCCCTGGTCCTCTACAAGAGCAGCCAGTGCTCTTAAAAGCCATCTCTCCGACCCCAGTAGTTATATTCTTGATGTGAAAGAACTGTAGTGCCTAATTCATTTTCTTGGTCTTTAAATATAGGTTCTGTTAAGATTCTCCCTGTCTTATATAGCTTTTGATATTACACACTAGACATGTGGCCACGCTTCCTATGATTGTGACCACCTGCTTTTTTGAGAGTAAATAAATCTGGACTGCCTTGAATTTTTTTATAAGTGTAGTTTTTCTCTCTAGGAATCAAAAGTAAATGAAAAGTCCTGTATTAAGAGCCCTAGTTCTACTGAAAGCCTCCCACCGACTGCTAAGCTGTCTGATCAGCCTACTGCTGCCTATGAGTATTATGATGCTGGCAGTCACTGGTGCAAAGACTGCAATACCATCTGTGGGACCATGTTTGACTTCTTCACCCATATGCACAATAAGAAGCACACACAGGTAGGTATCCTGACTACTGTCGTTTCCACTATCACCCTCATTTCCCTCCAACCTCTATGCTCCCATCTGCAATACAAGCTGGAAAATGAAACATTCTCAAAAGGGCAGGAGCCCATTCTGAAGAGCCAAGAGTTAACAACAAAGGAGATACCATCCCCAGGGCTCAGTTCAGGGGACCTACTATAACTAAACACCATACAAGTGTAAGTGAGGCTTCTCTCTCTTTTGATTCCTTGAGTACCTGAATTTTTACTTATCCGTTTTTAGTACTTGAGCTAACATGTTTTTACCTTTTCCACAGGTGATTCCGTTTAAACAGTTGGCAGAGTTGGTGGGTGGGGGTGGGTAGCTAAGAACTGCTGGTTCCCTGGTCTGATATTTAGGGGAAGAAAGAGAGAAAAGTGGGTCATTGAGATTTTAGTGCTGTTGTGTGAGCGCCTCTGCCTCTTGCAAATAGACACTGGATCCCTACAACAGACCTTGGGCTTCAAAGACCCAGAGTGAGGCTAAGCAAGACACTGTGAAGCGAACTGACAAGATCACCGTTCCTGCAAAAGGTAGGCTTTCTCCCTCCCTGCTTTTCCAACTAAAATCTATTCAACTAAGATATATTTTAAGTGTTTTTATTAAGAAGTAAGTTGAGAAGTTGAATATCTTTAAAATTTTGTTTACAAGTTGTCAGTGCTCCATGTAGAGATGGTCCCTGAGTACTTACTTAGTACCTACATGAGAACTCTCCTCATGTAATGAGGTGAATTTACTATTGAGGCGTATGGTTTCTAAACCCCTTCTTCTTGGTTTGTGTAAGACCTTAAGGAATGGATCTGGCATAGGGTGCTACTGTTTTAACCAGGAAAGGCAGTGTTCCCAAGTTGTAAAAAGAATAGTTGCATAGAGGCAAAACCTTAGGGATTCATCTAAATGCCACTTCTGACTCCAAAGTGGGTATGGTCATCTTACTGCAAAATAGTGATGGGATTTGCCTCTGGTTTCTGTCATCCTTGATGGAAAAGGCTTGCTTCCCTTTTCTATTTCTTTTAGGCTCTGAGTTTCTGATTCCTATCACTGGGTTTTACTGCCAACTTTGTGAGGAATTTTTGGGGATCCAATTTCTGGAGAGCAGCATGTCAAGGGTCACCAGCACAATGAAAACTACAAGGTTGGTCTTGAAGTCCCTGTAGAACTCCCCACTTTTCTGTACTAATTCCTTTGACCACGTCAGTCTCAGAGTTAGCAGCGGCCAACATTTCACATCCCATCTAATACTAGGAAGTTCTCAGTCCTAGTTCTTGAAAAGATTTTTCCAGTGATTTATTCGTAAATGAGTTGTAGTCGTGGCAAGGGCCAAGATTTTCTCTTATATATCAGTTTGACAACTTATTAAACCTTATATTTTCTCTTTCCAGAAATATGTGGAAGAAAATCCATTGTATGAAGAACGAAGAAATCTGGACCGCCAAGCTGGCTTGGCTGTTGTCCTAGAGACAGAGCGACGAAGACAAAATGAGCTAAAACGCAAACTTAATGAGAAACCAAAGGAGGAGAGGATAGAAAAAAAGGCAAAAATTGTGAAAGAAGCAAAGGAAAATGACAAAGCCTCTGAAGAACTAGACGACCAACTCTCTGAGGGTGGGAATTCCCCTGAGAAAGGTGAAATGAAAAAGAATGCTAACCTCAAACCTCAAGTAAAAGAAGAGGTAAAGAAGGAATCATCAGTAGCATCTTCTTTGGAAAGTTCAGTTGGAAGAAGCCAGAAAAGGAAGAAGAAAAAAGTTCCGTGGTGACCCCAGGTGCCCCTAAGGAAGACACCGCGGAAACCAGTAAGGACAGAGACGAGGGCAAAGCTGAAGTTGGAAAGGCAAAGCCCATCAAAATCAAGCTTTCTGGAAAAACTGTTGTTGTACATACCAGTCCCTGGACACCTGTTGTTACAGCTTCAACACAGACAAAGATCCGACCCAACTTGCCTATCCCATCCACAGTCCTCCGCAAGTCAGGCTCAGCCACACTGAGCAAGCCTGCTCCTCTGAATACCTTTCTGTCTATCAAGTCCTCTGGGACCTCCACCAAGCCTCTGCCAGTGGTCAAACAGTCTTCATCAGGCCTTCGCCTGCCTCCAGATATCATCTCCAAAGTTTTTGGAGGAGAAGAGGTGGTTCTAAAAGGGTCTCCAGAGGAAAAAGTGGAATTGACTGAAAAGAATGAGCCATCCCAAGTACCTGAGCAAATGCTGGCTCTACTTCCACCTCCACCACCTCCACCTCCACCACCTCCACCCCCACCTCCACCACCCCTGGTTGTACCTCAGCTATCTGCCCCATCTCCTGCTCAAGCCAATGTTGTCTTAACTCCTGTAAAATCTAATTCAGTGGTATCTCACAAAACCTTCAGTTTTGTGGTCCCAGACCTTAACATTTTAAACCCAGGGTTGCCTGCGGCCTTCACGGCCTCAGAACAACCAGCTGCAATTCCTTCTGATGAGACAGCTCCTGGGGTGAGTGAGAGTGACCGGGACCAGACCCTAATCTCTATGTTGGTACGGCCTCCACCACCCCTCTCAAGTGTATTCAGTGAACAGGCCAAAAAATTAGAAAAGCGAAATTCGTGCTTAGCCACAGCCAATGCTAAGGACCTGTATGACATATTCTACAGTAGTGGTGGAAAGGGGGCCCATGAGACTAAGCTGAGTAGTAGTCCACTGGCCAATGGGGAAAGCCACGGCCTTTCTAGAACAGAAAGTTCAGATAGCTCCTCCACTTCTGCTTTGAACAGTAGTGTATCCCCAGAGGACCTGCCTCACGGTAGTGCTATGGTCACTGCTACTGAAATCAGCAATCTTGAAAATCCTATTTCAAAAAGTCTAGAGTCCATAGGGAAATGGTCTGTCGTAGATCAAATAGACTCCAAAACCAGAGACAGTACCTATAGCTTCCTACAGCCTCTGACAAGATTATACCAAAATAGGCCTTATGAAATGGTTTCCTCAAAGACAGACACTTTGGTCATGTGGACTTCTGGCACTTTCCAGAATGACACTGATAAAGATAGATCTCCAGAGGGGAAAATCAAATTTGACCTGAGAGAGCCAGGACCACCTGGTACAGACTCAACTTCTAATCTGTCAGATAAACACTGTCAAACCAACGGAGCTCAGAAGTTGGTAGAAATTAACCTCATAGATAACCAAAACAAGAACCAAGAGGCGTACCAATCAGGGGAGTGCAGAGAAAGTGAAGTGAAGAGAAACACTGAACTGAAAGGAAAGGTAGCAGCTGAAGAAGAAGGTGCCAACGGCATAGAAGATTCTGAGTCAAACCATGGCAACAGAAATACATGGGAAGGAGAAATAGAACAACCCAAGTTGTCAGCAGTTGACAAAGAAGCAGAACAGTCTAGCAAATTGATGACAGGACATGAAAATACAAGTAAAGTAGTAATTGAATTGAGTCAGTCTCTCCCTCCCAAAAGGACAAAAATAGATTCGTTTCCATCATTGCTCCAGAATCCAAAAGGCATGCCTGAACTTCTTCTGCTGTCCCCAGCTGGATCAGGTATGTGTTTAAAGAGACAAGAGACTTGGGAGAGACCAGAGGAACCAGGAGTGGAAGATGTGGAGCTGCAAGGTACCCGTCCAGAACTAACTGTGACAATAGAAAGCAAAGTTTTGGAAAACGTAGACGCTGCACATTTAGAGGTAGAGGGATTGGCAGCTCTGAGGAACCCGGGGAAATACTTGCCGATTTCTGCAGTAGTCAGATAGAACAAATACGGAGATCACCAACTGCCCTGTCACAGAAAATGTGTGAAGAAAATTCTGTGTCATCTGTAGTGTGTAATCCTTCCAATCCCAGTGACATTGAACCAGTACCATCTTTTTCTGGATTTCCATTAGAATCTCCCAAAACTTCGGTGCTTAATTTTGAAACAGAGGGTGCACATAGCTCATCTAATTCTAGAAATGGGAGAATCACCTGTAACTCTTTGGAAACTGGACACCCTATGGAAAATGTTGACCATGACTTAGGAGGTGAGAGAGCACACCAGGCCCTTGACCTCTTGGCTGGAGGAATGTTGTCTGAGGAAGTAAAAGAGACTTCACCACTACAGAAAGATTTACTCAGAATGGAATCAACAACAGTCAGTGCTTCAGGCCTTGGACCATCTCCTTGCCTTCCAGACCTTGTTGATTTTGTCACACGGACACCCGGAGTTCCAAAAGAGAAACCATGCTCTCCACTTCCTGAGCCGGATGACTTTCTCAAGTGTAGTTCCTTGGAGATGGGATCACCACCTCCAGAAATTCTAAATGTGTCTGTCTCAGAGGTAGCAGTTCCTCAAGTAAGTGAAGACAATGACAGTGCTTTGAATTTGGTAAAAACTCCAGCCTCAGGCTCCCCATCAAGGGATGAGGTAGTTGGAGGCAGTGTGAGCCCTCAGGAAATGCCTGAACAAGAAGCTGCAGTTGATGTCATCCCAGACCACACAAGGGCCAGTGTTCATAACAGTCAGGACCACTTGAATGGATGAATCATTGGATTTTAGAAATTGGATCCTAGGACTAGTTGGCAATCTCATCTGGAATCATCACAGTAAATGTTCATTGGAGCTTAAAAAAATACTGTCTCCCCCCTTTCCCTTTAAAGTACTAGACAAAATAAGTTTTAACAACTTCTCTACATGTCTGTTAAAAAAAAATATTTTCTGTTAATTTTTAAAAATTTTGGCCAAATTATTTTCTCTTTGTCATTAAAGTCAACTGTCTATCTGGCTCACCACAAAGTGTTCTCTGATTTGGGATTTGAGGCTGCCATGTCTGGAATGTGAGGGGGGATGGGAAACAGCTGACTTCAATTGCTGTGTTGTATACCTACCTACTTTTCTGGGCAGCTGACAGATCTCTGAAGAAACACCAGAAAGCTTGCTGAAGTGGAAAGCTTTTGAAGAAAGAATTGTTCCTCCCTTAGGTTTGCAGTCATTCAGATGGGCCTGCCTTGACATTGTTAGGAAGGCAGCGTGAGTAGCCCTGCTTGCTGTTTTAACTTTCCTCACTGACATATTAGCTCCTTCCTTTGTTGCCTTTGCTTCAAATGGTTCTAGTCACCTACAGACTTTTTTGGAAATGTCCTCAGTAAATGAAAGAAAAACTGACAGGCTCAGTTTTGGAAGACGACAAACCGGTAAGACTTATTCCTGGCTCAGTACCAGGAATATTTGTGTCTCCGAGGTCACTTCTAGTTTTGAAATGGCCTTTGCTCATTATAAATTGGTCCAGTACATTTTATGTTAAATTGTCATTCAGCCATTCTGTTGTGAACTCTAGAAGATCTGAAATTGGGATTGGACTCACTCTCTGTTCCACAAACATAGATGTAACCCTCTACCTCTCCTTACCCAACTTATTACCGCCATAGTGTGATGTTTTGGGTTGTATATTTTGTTTAATAAAGATTAAAGAATTTAATAGTTGGCTTGGACAAGTTTAAATCCATTTTAATGTGTTAATTTTTTGGAATAAATGTATTCATCTCCTACTTCTTTCTGTATGTTTGTCTTGACACCACACAAATTTGAGCTTCAAAAGAAACTAGAATAGTAAATGGCTGCCCTGCTGTCCACCCTAGCCTGCAGCTGTCCTTCTCCAGAGCCACTCCCTTCTCATCAGAATCGGAGACTGTACAGTCTGCCCTGTGCTGCCTGAGTGTAAAGGAAAGCTGACTTCCCCCTAGGCGCTTCGGGAAGTGGCACTCCAGAAGGACATTGAGGTGCTTGGTGGGCTGCCTTTGGGAATCAGAGTGCTCAGGCCTCGGTTTCTACACTGCCAGTTTCCTTCTGCTGTTCCTTTGTCAGATGTGTGTAACCTGGTTCAACAGAAACTTGAGCAGAGCCCGAGTCTACTTGCTCCTCAGTATTCCTTCAAGTCCTTTCTGTGGAATTCCTGCCCCCTTTCCTTATTTACAGAACCCCTAGATTGAGTTTGGTGAGAATATTTAGTTTTTCTAGAGTCTTAATTCCAACTTAGAAGCCCTGGCCTCTGTTGTGAAAGGGCATGGGTATGAGAGACTGAGATCCTTGACTATGTCTCGGCCATTTGCTTTGCCATGGTTTTGGATGAGTTGCTTTACATCATTGTGTTCTAGTTGGCATGTTACCTTTATTCCTTTAAAGAATAATTCATCTCAGAATCAAATATGTGAGTGTGAGAATGCATGCACATGGATGTCAGCAGACAGCTTTGTGGAGTTGGTTCTGGGGACTGGACTTTTGGGTCATCAGACTTAAGTGGGAAGCACATCTACATACTCTTCCTTGGGTTGTCTTAAACTAAAGTTTGAGTTGCGTGTACTCTTGGTCTGGAAACCATAGAGTGACTCAAATATTGCTCTTAAAAAGCTTAAACTCCAGTGGGTTTCAAAAGAGATCACTTCTTCAGAAAACTCCTTTCTTGTTATCTACAGGAGGTTATCTACAGGAATTTAAGGAAAAATAAATTTAAATGCCAGTTTGTACTGACTTTGAGGCCTCAGTTCTACTTCTCTTTTGGGGAGAGGGATTAATCATACCTAGATTTAACTTTACTCCCTTTCAGAGTAAGAAATCAACCTCTAGGTTAGGAGGGGCTACTTGGGAGGAGTAGGAAGAGACAAGGCAATATCTAAGGAAGGCAAACCTACCATAGGCAGCTAGAGCCTAAAACTACACAGGGAGCATTGTCTTAACTTTGCCTTTCAGTTTCAGAATGGCTTCAGGGCTTATTCCAAAGTTGTCTATACATCTAGGATTTCCTCTAGAGTAGTCCCATCTAAGAGTTGAAGGAATGGCATTTTTCAACTTAGAAAACCCTAAACCAGCAGAGAGAACAGCTTTTAGGACACTTCAGGAAGTGCTGCCATCACCCTTTGATAAATGGCATCTAGCTTTGGAGCCATCCAGAGAAGCCAAGTGAAAGTAAGTGCAGAACTCTAGTCCAGTAGCTGGTACATAGACATTTTAAAGGTTTATCTTCTCAAAATACTAAAAGTTTGATTATTGGGCTGGAGTGATGGCTCCGCAGTGAGATCCCGAGTTCAATACCCAGCACCTGCATGGTGGTTCACAACCATCTGTAATGAGATCTGATTCCCTTTTCTGGTGGGTCTGGAGGCAGCTACAGGGTACTCATATATATAAAGTAAATCTTAAAAAAAAATTAAGACTTTAAAAAAGTTTGACCTTGGAGGTTAGGAATGGGCTCTGCTCTTTTACACTGGCTTTGTTGGAATAGAATTATGTTTAAGTCAAGAACCATTGTTTTCTTAATTTATTTTTATGTTCATTGATGTTTTGCCTGCATGTATGTCTGTGTGACCGTGTCAGAAGCCCCGGACCTAGGATTACAGACAGGTGTGAGCTGCCATGTGGGTGCTGGGAATTGAACCCAGATACTTTGGAATAGCAGCTAGTGCTCTTAACCACTGAGCTATCTCTTTAGTTCTCCCCTTCCCCCTAAACAATTTCTTACTGGATGATTTCAGTAGTGAGAAATTAAAAGTAGTGTTTAAATATGGACAAGTGCCTACTTTTACCCAATTCCTTTAAGTTATTCCCTGAAAGTCCCCTATGCTTTGTGAATGGTTTTTTTTTCTTCTGCCATATATTGCCATCTTTTCCCTATTATTATAACTGGTCTTACAGAGCCCATAATACTCTAGTGATCTTTCTGCTAACACTACTGAGCAATATAGTAAAGTACTCACCTAACCATTCTGCTTCATCTCTCAAAAATGAAAAAGCAAAAAAAAAAAAAAAAAAGTTTTGAGAATAAAGCATGTAAAAATATGTCTTATCTGATCGTCAGTTTCTGGGACTGAAGAAAACAGACATACAAGATATAATTACAGGGGCGGGGGATGGGGAGGGTAAGTGAAAAGATGCTCAGAGAGAATAGTATGGAGCAGTTAAGAGAGGAGAGAGGTGATTTCATTTTCATGTATTTCAAAGAACTGGATCCAGTAAGAATCTAAGTCCTCATTTATTGATAATTTAGGTAAAAATGTAGAAATATAGAGGTAGTATGAGATTGTAAGTACATTTGTCTTTATTTAGAGTTTGCATTTTTCATATATTTGTATAATTAGTGACTGTCTAGCCCAATGTAGCATGAATACCTATGTGGGTGGTCCTTTCAGAGAATTTCTTTTTCTCTTTCTTTTCAAGATTATAGTTAAAACATTTTTCCCTTCCCCTTTTGCATTCCAAACCCCTCCTTGCTGTGTTTCAAATTTAAGGCCCACTTTTTCTTTTTCTTTCTTTCTTTTTTTTTTTTTAATTTATTTATATATATATGAGTACACCATTGCTGTCTTCAGACACACCAGAAGAGGGCATCAGATCCCATTACAGATGCTTGTGAGCCACCATGTGGTTGCTGGGAATTGAACTCAGGACCTCTAGAAGAGCAGTCAGTGCTCTTAACCACTAAGCCATCTCTCCAGTCCCGCTTTTTCATTGTTATTACATGCATGTATATGTCTAACTATAACCTGTTCAGTTGATACAATGTTGTCACTTGTATGTATGTTTTCAGGGCTGACAATTTATATTGGATAATGGGATTAATGTGCTCTTCTCTGGAGAAGACTGTTTCTTTGCATTCCTGTAGTTCCTTGTGTAGATGGAAGCCTCAGAAGTGTGTCTGTTGGTGTCTTTTTTGGTCAGCTGACGTTTAGGCAGTCTGATGGTGAGACTTTATGAAGTACCTCCTGACGTTACTAGGAGATACACTCACAGCAAACTCTGTGGTCCTCTGTCTTCCTGTTCCCTCTCCACATGTTCCTTGAGCCTTAGGTGCAGGAGTACTTTGTAGATCTATCCATTGATCCATTGGGACTAGATAGAGCTTGATTTTGCAATTATGTTTACTTAATTTCATTTTGGTCTTGTGTGATGTGTTTCTTTTCTTTTTTTTTTTTTTTTTTAAGACAGCTTTTCACATTAGCTCAGGCCAACCTAGAATTAACTGTGTAGAAAAGGCTAGACCTAAATTTTCAAAAGTTTTCCTGCCTTTACCTCCCAAGGGTTAGGATTACAGGCATATGCCAACATATCAGACTTGCTTATATAATTTTATTTCTGTATACATTAATAATCTCATGGATAGTACAATTTTTAGAGTTTATAATCATAAAAAATAACCAGTATCCAGATATCCTGACCCATATACACTTGGAAGGAAATACTCATAAATGTGTGTGCTTCTGTTGAAGCATTTAACACAGTTATAATTTTATCTCTATGTGTCTCTTTGGCTAATTTATGCCCACTAACTGCACTATACAAGAAGTCATGCTAGCTTACTGTGCTTCTCTCCATTCGTATTCACAGTGCACAATTGCCTAGAAAATAGAAAACCTCAATAAAAATGTTGTTGGAAAAATCAGTATGATACTAGCTATTTTCCTAACTGATTGCTAATACTTAGCAATTGTATATGGATTAAAACTCAATTGTGCCTGTGTCTTTTGGGCACTTTGCATTCTGAAAGAAGCCAACTGTCCTTTTGTTCTCCTGTCCTGGTTCTTTGTGTGCAGAGCTCTGTGGCAGTTTATGTGACCAAGTTCACAGGTGGTCCCCTCCTGAATAACATTCTGGAGCAGTGGCACCAGGTTAGGTGGGAACACTGCCTTACACCTCCTAGAATAGAAACCAAGATGTTAAGAGGTAAACTGACTAAGCTAAGAGCCACTAAAAAGGCTGGAGGCATTTTGAGAACTCTTATTTCAACTGGCCTCTTTCCTTCCAGCCAAATAAGCATGCTGACGCCAGCTGGTCAGACTCCAGACTTCCTGTGATCTAGCTGAAGGAGTAATTCATGTTTTATGTCCTAACATCATCTTGACATTTCAGCAAAACTAAAACTTTCATTTATGGGTAGAAACAAAAACATAAAAGATTATATTTCAGGAGGAAAAAGGGTAACTTTATATTTTTTTGTATTGTCGTATTTCAACCTTCTGACAATGAAAATGCATTTTTATATAAAAATATTTTATACATGTATGTATTCACACACACAAGACAAGATTATGTTAGAATTGTCTGGTACTAAAAAATTATATGTCCAGGTTTTGTTTTGTTTTTAAATCCTGTGTGGTAAAAACCCATTTTTTTCAAAGTTGTGTCTTTCCTATGTAGTACATTCTGAGTTTAACCTCTGCCATTTGTTTTCTTTCTATCAGTAACAAATAGGTCCTGATTTTTCCCCCTCAAGACTTTAATAATTACTACCAATGTTCTCAGAGCAAATACCTTCTTCAAGAATCTCCAACCATTTTTTTATCCTACTTATGTACAAACCCTTGGACATTAAATGTTATAAATCAAGACATTTGTCTTCATAAAGCTTACTTTAATGCAGGTCAGGACAGATATCAAAGTGTTGCTACAGACAATAGAATGGAAGATAATACATATCTACATGTAATGTCTTAAAACTTTACAGCTTTTGTTACTTCCATTCATGAATGATCTAGGCCAATAAACAAATACATACATAAAGGTTTGGGGTTGATGACACAGCAGGTAAAGGTACTCACTGCTAAGTCTGATGACCTGAGTTCAACCCCATCGATATGGTAGAAGAAATGAACTGACTCCTATAAGTTGTCCTCTGATTTCCACATGTTTGTATCTATATACATACCCCATACCACCCCCACACATCTATATACATACCCCATACCACCCCACACATCTATATACATACCCCATACCACCCCCAACATCTATATACATACCCCATACCACCCCACACACATCTATATACATACCCCATACCACCCCCCACCACATCATATACATACCCCATACCACCCCCCCACACACACACAAAATTAAGGAGTTTTGCAAAAAATAAGTGTGTTTAAGGTAAGTGAATGAGTAGGAAGAAATAGAAGCAATTATATAGTGAAAGAACAAAAGATACTGAATATAAGGATGGGTTGGAGACAATTGAGAGGATAAGAGTATGTAGGGGTTAGTTCCCAGCATGCACATCAGGAGGCTCTCGGCCACCTGTAACTAACTCCTGCTTCTGGAGATCCGATGCCTCTGTGGTTTCTCTGCGCACCCTCACTCATGTTCACCGCATCCCTACACACACACACAACCAATGTTTAAAAATCCTTTAAATACAGGCTGGAGAGAAGGCTGGAGAACACTGGCTGCTCTTCCAGAGGTCCTGAGTTCAATCCCCAGCAACCACATGGTGGCTCACAAGCATCTGTAATGGAATCTGATGCCCTCTTCTGGTGTGTCTGAAGACAGTGACAGTGTACTCACATATATAAAATAAATCTAAAAAATAAAAAAAATGGAGAAAACAAAACATAAAACCCATGTTGAAGCATTATTGCATTTTTCCTGATTCTCTCTCTGTTAAGATTTTATTCAGCTTCCCTGTACCCTACCTACATTACAATAATTACAATCACATTGTTACTGCCTCTCATTGGTCTATCTTCTTTTCTTTCCAGGGACACTCCCAGAAGTCTTCACATTTTCAAAAGGAAGGACCAAAGCAGACATTTCTGTTCCAGGAATGCAGGGATAGAAAACACAGAGATTATGGAAATAATGTGCGTTCTTGTGGCGAGTAGACAGACAGACCTCCTTAAGTCTGACTTAGAGAAGGTAGGTCTGGCTGTTCGCAGCTGTATGGAAAAAGCCCTTTCGTTTTAGCTACCAGGAACCAGTGATTAGGTGAGTAAGTATGTGTGTTATGGCCTTCTATCTAGAGGAAGAACAAGTTGAGAAGAAACACCATACCTAGCATTGAATAAATTGCTAAACTCCACCTCTGATGTTAAAACCCAAGCCTGATTCCCTGAGTTTGATCCTGGGAACCCACATAGTGGAAAGACAGACCCAATCCCTACAGGTTGTTTTCTGACTTTACATAGACCGTGGCATGCGCATTAATAAATGAGTGTAGTTTAAGAAAACCAGACCTCAGGCTTTCCTGTTCTTTCTGGACTGAGTCCAGTCTTTCAGGTGGAATCTGCCTTGGTTCTAGCCTCCTTACCTAGTTCATGTGAGAATAAAGGTAAAGTTGGGTGTGGTCATAGGGAAATGGGATACAAATGGGCAGAGGAGGCTCGTGCTAGGCCGGGTATGGTGGGACATTCCTTTAATCCAGCACTCAGGAGGAGAGGCCACCCTGGTCTATATAGTGAGTTCTAGGCCAGCTAGGGCAGAGAGAGAGAGAGAGGAGAGAGATGAGAGAGTAGAGAGAGAGAGAGAGAGAGAGAGAGAGAGAAATATGGATGAATATGAATTAACCTCATGAACACAGCCCTATGGAGACCAGAAGAAGGTATAAGGCCCACTGAAATTGGAGTTAGAGACAATTGTGATCCACCATGTGAATACTGGGAATTGAACCCAGGTCCTCTGGAAAAGCAGCCAGTGCTAGTAAACTGCTGAGCCATCTCTGCAGCCCCTCTAGTCTCATTGCCTTTCTAGACACTGAACCCTGGTTTGGCACACAGGTGTTCTTACAGTTACTGTGCAGAGTATGAGAGCTACTTATTCCACTCGTCTAAAGTGCTGCTCAGATGGGGCTTTGATAAGCCTGCCTTAGATACTGTGGCTGAGGACCATAGGAGGACCGACAACCAGAATCCAATAAAACTTAGCTTAACTTAGCCCTTTAAACACCTCTGATCATTGAAATTTCATCTATAACAGTTACAGAACTATCCAGAAAATTATAGCCTAATTTGCTGCTGATTTGTAAACCCAGTCCCCTTTAGAGTCCTGGACATGTAGTTTACTGTCCAATTGTATGGTTTTGTTAACTTTCAGAGAACACCCACAACACTATAAACATTAACCTAAAACGAATATGTCTAACTGAAGCCATGAGATGAGAAGTGTCTCAGGGCCTTTGCTATGGAGAGGTTTCTAAAGCGTGATCTGCTTGTAGCCACTGGGAAACTGGGGTCAAGATGGCCACCATGTGGTCACCTCTTTCTCCATTACCCCTTACATCCTCAGTGATTCTTGTTACATGCCAGCTCATTGGCTGCTTACACCTCAGTCCTCCAGCGGTGTCTGGACTCCATGACTGGTAGGCCAAGGGAATGAGAACATTTCTGAATAATGCTTTCCCATTAGGTTTTTATTTAATATGCTGGAATCCACATATATGAAAATGATAAATGGCCGGCCAGTGGTGGCACATGCCTCTAATCCAGCACTTGGGAGGCAGAAGCAGGTGGATCTCTGAGTTTAAGGCCAACTTAAACTCAGAGTTTAACAGTTCTACAGACTGAGTTCCAGGACAGCCAGATGGACACAGGGAAACACTGTCTCCAAAACCAAACCAAACCAAACCAAACCCAAACCCAAACCAAACCCAAACCCCAAACCCCCAAACCCCCAAACCCTCCCCACCCCCCCAAACCCCCCCCAAACCCACCCCCAAACCCACCCCAAACCCACCCCCAAACCAACCCCCAAACCAACCCCAAACAAAAACACACCCAAACAAACACCCAAACAAACACCCAAACACCCAAACCCAAAACCCAAACCCAAACCCAAACCCAAAAACCCAAACCCAAACCCAAACCCAACCCCAACCAAACCAAACCACCAAACCAAAAGCTGTAAGGGGTGAGACGGTGCTGGAAAACAAGAGAAAGATATTGGATCAACCAGGGACTCAAGCACTGTACAATTTAGGGATCGCTGTTTGTAAGGAAGCAAATTCAGCCAGTCTTTGAGTCTCAGTCTACACTCTTCCCTTTTCTTCCTCCCTCTCTGCTGTATGTGTGTGTCTGTGTCTGGTGTGTGTGTGTGGTGTGTGTGTGTGGTGTGTGTGTGTGTGTGTGTCTTGTGCTGGTGGTAGTGTGGTGTGTGTGTGTGTGTGTGTCTGGTGTGTGTGTCTGATGGTTTGTGGTGTGTGTGGGTATGTGTGTGCTGTATGTGTCTTGGTGTGTGTGTGGTGTGTTGTGTGTGTGTCTGTGTGCTGTGTGTGTATGTGGTGTGTGTGTCTGGTGTGTGTGTTGTGTGGTGTTGTGTTGTGGTGTTGTGGTTGTGTGGTGTGTGTGTGTCTGTGTGGTGTGTGTGTGGTATGTGTTGTGTGTGTGTGTGTCTGTGTGGTGTGTGTGTGTCTGGTGTGTGTGGTATGTGTGTGTCTGTGTGGTGTGTGTGGGTGGTGTTGGTGTGTGTGGTCTGTGTGGTGTGTGTGGTGTGTGTGTCTGTGTGGTGTGGTGTGTGGTGTGTGTGTGGTGTGTGTGGTCTGTGTGGTGTGTGTGTGGTGTGTGTGGTTGTGTGTGGTGTGTGTGTGTGGTGTGTGTCTGTGGGTGTGTGTGTGGTGTGTGTGTCTGTGGTGTGTGTGTGGTGTGTGTGTGTCTGTGTGGTGTGTGTGTGTCTGTGTGGGGTGTGTGGTGTGTGTGTGTCTGTGTGGTGTGTGTGGTGTGTGTGTGGTGTGTGTGTCTGTGTGGTGTGTGTGGTGTGTGTGTGGTGTGTGTGTCTGTGTGTGGTGTGTGGTGTGTGTGTGTTGGATGCCGCGATGCTGAGGACTGAGCACAGTACCCTGTGTACATTAGGCATGAATCCTATTACTAAAGTGACATTCTCTACTCTTCTTTTTTTTATTAAGGAATATAAAACTATAAAGGTAGAGATCTCTAGTTTAAGAGCTAGTACAGTGAGAAGACACTAGTAATATTGGCAATAAGAGTTTTTAAAAAACAGGTGATTTTTCATTAACTTATTAGAAATGAGTTATTTTCCTTTCAAAAGTTTTCTAGTCAATTGTTTTTTGATTTATTGACTATCCATGAATATGAGTGTTTTGCTTGCATGTATGTCTGTGTACCACTATGTGCCTGCAGAAGTCAAAGAGGGTGTTGGGTACCCTGGAACCAGAGTTATGAATGGCTTTGAGCTGCCATGGGGATGCTGGGAATTGAACCCTGAGTCTACTGGAACGAGTGCCCTCACCACTGAGTCATCGCTAGATCCCCAAAACCGATAACGTTTTATAAAGTTCCCTAGGACAAAGTTTGTTGGCATTTTGTTCTTGCTTCAGTGACATGCTGCTACTGTTGGGCCAGGGTCTTCTGTAGCCCAGACTGACCTCAGTTTGCCAGTCTTCTGCCTGATGAGCCTTTTGAGTGAGGGGTTTGCCACATATCTAACTCAATTTCCAGGCATTGCTTTAGAAATCACAAGCATATAGTCTACATGAGCAAGTCTAGAGAGACAAAAAATTTAGTAATTTATAATTGTCATCAAACTGCCTGCAAAGGTGGCCAAACACATGAGAGCTGTGACACACGTGTGCAGCTTTGTAGTTTTTATACTTTGCACCACACTTCCCCACATTCTGTTGTTTCCCACATAGTTAATGAGACACATAATTTGTGCTACAAAGCTAATTAATCTTAATTAGTTTGTCTTGTGAATGACTGTAAATAGTAGGAATGGTTTGCTGCCAAAGCATATTTTCAGGGTTTTGTTTTTTTTTTTAAAATTAGTTACCTGATTATTTGTTGGTTTTTTGTTTTGTTTTGTTTTTCAAGACATGGTTTCTCTGTGTGGCCCTGGCTGTCTGGAACTTCTCTGTAGACCAGGCTGGCCTCGAACTCAGAGATGTGCCTTCCAGATGTGCTGAGATGAAAATTGTGTTGTAGCACATGTCTTTAATCCCAGCACTCAGGAGGCAGAGACAGACTGATCTCCGTGAGTGCAAGGCTCTACATACACAGGTCCAGGACACCGGGGCTGTCACACAGAGAAACCCTGCCTACAATACAGAAAAAAAAAGGTGTGTGCTCCCACAGTCCAGTGTACTTACTTGACATTTGTGATCGGGTTTAGTTTTACTCCTATTCCCTTTTGCATCTTAACATATTGATAGTTCGTGTTTGTAAGAAATTAGCGGCATAGTTGGGAGTATAAGGCAGTGGGAGAGCACTTGCCTAGCACGGTCAATCCCCGAGTCCATGCCTAAGTGCTCCCCAAAAGGGGGACAGAAACCGACCTTGCATTCAGGCAGTTGAGTTTCCCTGGCTCTGGGGCCTGCCTTGTCTCGCGTCCTCCTGGTCCCTCTTTTCTCCATATCTCTTCCATTTAGTGCCAGCACTCACACCCAAGGGAACTGTGTGTAGTGTCCCCACTTTCATTTCACTAACATACATTATTTCTTGACATTAGGTGCAAACCTTGAGCAAGGCACTGGGAATGCTGCTCTGGTCCTTACATGCTGGCGTTCACTGACTGCTTACATTTGGTTGTGTGGAGTGGGTGTGAGCAAGAAGTTGGCGGGCCTATTTTACTTCTGGAATACAATGGAACTTCTGATAAAGATGATGCATAAGGCTCCATTTGCCTTTTAGTCCTTAATCATTCCTGTCCAGCTGTTTGGGTAGGGCTCTGTCCGCCCTCCAGCAGAGGGTAGTGCTATAGGAGAGTCCCTAGTGTTCATAGCCTGGTGTTGGATACATGGAGGGGAACTGAGGCCAGGCAGGAACTGGAAGGGAGGTACAAATAGAGCATGCTTCCTCTGTTTGTGTTTGTGGTCCACCATGCGGTAGCATGCATTAATACTGCATTCATTTTGACCACTGACTAATGTTGTATACTATTGATGCTGCTCTAGTTTAGCTTTCTTAGGCTGTGATAACACCATGACTTCTCTGGAGAAGACTGTTTCTTTGCATTCCTGTAGTTCCTTGTGTAGATGGAAGCCTCAGAAGTGTGTCTGTTGGTGTCTTTTTTGGTCAGCTGACGTTTAGGCAGTCTGATGGTGAGACTTTATGAAGTACCTCCTGACGTTACTAGGAGATACACTCACAGCAAACTCTGTGGTCCTCTGTCTTCCTGTTCCCTCTCCACATGTTCCTTGAGCCTTAGGTGCAGGAGTACTTTGTAGATCTATCCATTGATCCATTGGGACTAGATAGAGCTTGATTTTGCAATTATGTTTACTTAATTTCATTTTGGTCTTGTGTGATGTGTTTCTTTTCTTTTTTTTTTTTTTTTAAGACAGCTTTTCACATTAGCTCAGGCCAACCTAGAATTAACTGTGTAGAAAAGGCTAGACCTAAATTTTCAAAAGTTTTCCTGCCTTTACCTCCCAAGGGGTTAGGATTACAGGCATATGCCAACATATCAGACTTGCTTATATAATTTTATTTCTGTATACATTAATAATCTCATGGATAGTACAATTTTTAGAGTTTATAATCATAAAAAATAACCAGTATCCAGATATCCTGACCCATATACACTTGGAAGGAAATACTCATAAATGTGTGTGCTTCTGTTGAAGCATTTAACACAGTTATAATTTTATCTCTATGTGTCTCTTTGGCTAATGTATGCCCACTAACTGCACTATACAAGAAGTCATGCTAGCTTACTGTGCTTCTCTCCATTCGTATTCACAGTGCACAATTGCCTAGAAAATAGAAAACCTCAATAAAAATGTTGTTGGAAAAATCAGTATGATACTAGCTATTTTCCTTAACTGATTGCTAATACTTAGCAATTTGTATATGGATTAAAACTCAATTGTGCCTGTGTCTTTTGGGCACTTTGCATTCTGAAAGAAGCCAACTGTCCTTTGTTCTCCTGTCCTGGTTCTTTGTGTGCAGAGCTCTGTGGCAGTTTATGTGACCAAGTTCACAGGTGGTCCCCTCCTGAATAACATTCTGGAGCAGTGCACCAGTTAGGTGGGGAACACTGCCTTACACCTCCTAGAATAGAAACCAAGATGTTAAGAAGGTAAACTGACTAAGCTAAGAGCCACTAAAAAGGCTGGAGGCATTTTGAGAACTCTTATTTCAACTGGCCTCTTTCCTTCCAGCCAAATAAGCATGCTGACGCCAGCTGGTCAGACTCCAGACTTCCTGTGATCTAGCTGAAGGAGTAATTCATGTTTATGTCCTAACATCATCTTGACATTTCAGCAAAACTAAAACTTTCATTTATGGGTAGAAACAAAAACATAAAAGATTATATTTCAGGAGGAAAAAGGGTAACTTTATATTTTTTTGTATTGTCGTATTTCAACCTTCTGACAATGAAAATGCATTTTTATATAAAAATATTTTATACATGTATGTATTCACACACACAAGACAAGATTATGTTAGAATTGTCTGGTACTAAAAAATTATATGTCCAGGTTTTGTTTTGTTTTTAAATCCTGTGTGGTAAAAACCCATTTTTTCAAAGTTGTGTCTTTCCTATGTAGTACATTCCTGAGTTTAACCTCTGCCATTTGTTTTCTTTCTATCAGTACAAATAGGTCCTGATTTTTCCCCCTCAAGACTTTAATAAATTACTACCAATGTTCTCAGAGCAATATACCTTCTTCAAGAATCTCCAACCATTTTTTTTATCCTACTTATGTACAAACCCTTGGACATTAAATGTTATAAATCAAGACATTTGTCTTCATAAAGCTTACTTTAATGCAGGTCAGGACAGATATCAAAGTTGTTGCTACAGACAATAGAATGGAAGATAATACATATCTACATGTAATGTCTTAAAACTTTACAGCTTTTGTTACTTCCATTCATGAATGATCTAGGCCAATAAACAAATACATACATAAAGGTTTGGGGTTGATGACACAGCAGGTAAAGGTACTCACTGCTAAGTCTGATGACCTGAGTTCAACCCCATCGATATGGTAGAAGAAATGAACTGACTCCTATAAGTTGTCCTCTGATTTCCACATGTTTGTATCTATATACATACCCCATACCACCCCACACATCTATATACATTCCCCATACCACCCCACACATCTATATACATACCCCATACCACCCCACACATCTATATACATACCCCATACCACCCCACACACATCTATATACATACCCCATACCACCCCCACACACATCTATATACATACCCCATACCACCCCCCCACACACACACAAAATTAAGGAGTTTTGCAAAAAATAAGTGTGTTTAAGGTAAGTGAATGAGTAGGAAGAAATAGAAGCAATTATATAGTGAAAGAACAAAAGATACTGAATATAAGGATGGGTTGGAGACAATTGAGAGGATAAGAGTATGTAGCGGTTAGTTCCCAGCATGCACATCAGGAGGCTCTCGGCCACCTGTAACTAACTCCTGCTTCTGGAGATCCGATGCCCTCTGTGGTTTCTCTGCGCACCCTCACTCATGTTCACCGCATCCCCTACACACACACACAACCAATGTTTAAAAATCCTTTAAATACAGGCTGGAGAGAAGGCTGGAGAACACTGGCTGCTCTTCCAGAGGTCCTGAGTTCAATCCCCAGCAACCACATGGTGGCTCACAAGCATCTGTAATGGATCTGATGCCCTCTTCTGGTGTGTCTGAAGACAGTGACAGTGTACTCACATATATAAAATAAATCTAAAAAATAAAAAAAATGGAGAAAACAAAAACATAAAACCCATGTTGAAGCATTATTGCATTTTTCCTGATTCTCTCTCTGTTAAGATTTTATTCAGCTTCCCTGTACCCTACCTACATTACAATAATTACAATCACATTGTTACTGCCTCTCATTGGTCTATCTTCTTTTCTTTCCAGGGACACTCCCAGAAGTCTTCACATTTTCAAAAGGAAGGACCAAAGCAGACATTTCTGTTCCAGGAATGCAGGGATAGAAAACACAGAGATTATGGAAATAATGTGCGTTCTTGTGGCGAGTAGACAGACAGACCTCCTTAAGTCTGACTTAGAGAAGGTAGGTCTGGCTGTTCGCAGCTGTATGGAAAAAGCCCTTTCGTTTTAGCTACCAGGAACCAGTGATTAGGTGAGTAAGTATGTGTGTTATGGCCTTCTATCTAGAGGAAGAACAAGTTGAGAAGAAACACCATACCTAGCATTGAATAAATTGCTAAACTCCACCTCTGATGTTAAAACCCAAGCCTGATTCCCTGAGTTTGATCCTGGGAACCCACATAGTGGAAAGACAGACCCAATCCCTACAGGTTGTTTTCTGACTTTACATAGACCGTGGCATGCACATTAATAAATGAGTGTAGTTTAAGAAAACCAGACCTCAGGCTTTCCTGTTCTTTCTGGACTGAGTCCCAGTCTCTTCAGGTGGAATCTGCCTTGGTTCTAGCCTCCTTACCTAGTTCATGTGAGAATAAAGGTAAAGTTGGGTGTGGTCATAGGGAAATGGGATACAAATGGGCAGAGGAGGCTCGTGCTAGGCCGGGTATGGTGGGACATTCCTTTAATCCAGCACTCAGGAGGAGAGGCCACCCTGGTCTATATAGTGAGTTCTAGGCCAGCTAGGGCGAGAGAGAGAGAGAGAGAGAGAGAGAGAGAGAGAGAGAGAGAGAGAGAGAGAGAGAGAGAGAGAGAGAGAATATGGATGAATATGAATTAACCTCATGAACACAGCCCTATGGAGACCAGAAGAAGGTATAAGGCCCACTGAAATTGGAGTTAGAGACAATTGTGATCCACCATGTGAATACTGGGAATTGAACCCAGGTCCTCTGGAAAAGCAGCCAGTGCTAGTAACTGCTGAGCCATCTCTGCAGCCCCTCTAGTCTCATTGCCTTTCTAGACACTGAAACCCTGGTTGGCACACAGGTGTTCTTACAGTTACTGTGCAGAGTATGAGAGCTACTTATTCCACTCGTCTAAAGTGCTGCTCAGATGGGGCTTTGATAAGCCTGCCTTAGATACTGTGGGCTGAGGACCATAGGAGGACCGACAACCAGAATCCAATAAAACTTAGCTTAACTTAGCCCTTTAAACACCTCTGATCATTGAAATTTCATCTATAACAGTTACAGAACTATCCAGAAAATTATTAGCCTAATTTTGCTGCTGATTTGTAAACCCAGTCCCCTTTAGAGTCCTGGACATGTAGTTTACTGTCCAATTGTATGGTTTTGTTAACTTTCAGAAACACCCACAACACTATAAACATTAACCTAAAACGAATATGTCTAACTGAAGCCATGAGATGAGAAGTGTCTCAGGGCCTTTTGCTATGGAGAGGTTTCTAAAGCGTGATCTGCTTGTAGCCACTGGGAAACTGGGGTCAAGATGGCCACCATGTGGTCACCTCTTTCTCCATTACCCCTTACATCCTCAGTGATTCTTGTTACATGCCAGCTCATTGGCTGCTTACACCTCAGTCCTCCAGCGGTGTCTGGACTCCATGACTGGTAGGCCAAGGGAATGAGAACATTTCTGAATAATGCTTTCCCATTAGGTTTTTATTTAATATGCTGGAATCCACATATATGAAAATGATAAATGGCCGGCCAGTGGTGGCACATGCCTCTAATCCCAGCACTTGGGAGGCAGAAGCAGGTGGATCTCTGAGTTTAAGGCCAACTTAAACTCAGAGTTTAACAGTTCTACAGACTGAGTTCCAGGACAGCCAGATGGACACAGGGAAACACTGTCTCCAAAACCAAACCAAACCAAACCAAACCCAAACCCAAACCCAAACCCCCCAAACCCCCAAACCCCCAAACCCTCCCCACCCCCCCAACCCCCCCCCAAACCCACCCCCAAACCCACCCCCAAACCCACCCCCAAACCAACCCCCAAACCAACCCCCAAACAAACACACCCAAACAAACACCCAAACAAACACCCAAACACCCAAACCCAAACCCAAACCCAAACCCAAACCCAAAAACCCAAACCCAAACCCAAACCCAACCCCAACCAAACCAAACCACCAAACCAAAAGCCTATAAGGGGTGAGACGGTGCTGGAAAACAAGAGAAAGATATTGGATCAACCAGGGACTCAAGCACTGTACAATTTAGGGATCGCTGTTTGTAAGGAAGCAAATTCAGCCAGTCTTTGAGTCTCAGTCTACCTCTTCCCTTTCTTCCTCCCTCTTCTGCTGTTGTGTGTGTTTGGTGGTTGTTGTGTGTTGTGGTGTGTGTGTGTGTGTTGTGTGTGTGGTGTGGTTGTGTGTGTGTGTGTGTGTCTGTGTGTGTGTGTTGTGTGTGTGTGTAGTGGTGTGTGGTGTGTGTGGTGTGTGTGGTGTGTGTGTGTCGTGTGTGTGTGTGTGTTGTGTGTGTGTGTGTGTGTGTCTGTGTGGTGTGTGGTGTGTCTGGTGTGTGTGGGTAGTGTGTGTGTCTGTGTGGTGTGTGGTGTGTGTGTGTGGTGTGTGTGGTCTGTGTGGTGTGTGTGGTGTGTGTGTGGTGCTTGTGTGTGTGTGTGTGTGGTGTGTGTGTGGTGTGTGTGTGTCTGTGTGGTGTGTGTGGTGTGTGGTGTGTGTGTGGTGTGTGTGTGTGTGTGTGTGTGTTGGTGTGTGTCTGTGGTGTGTGTGTGGTGTGTGTGGTCGTGGTGTGTGTGTGTGTGGTGTGGTGTGTTCTGTGTGGTGTGTGTGTGTCTGTGTGGGGTGTGTGGTTGTGTGTGTGTCTGTGTGGTGTGTGTGGTGTGTGTGTGGTGTGTGTGTTGTGTGGGTGTGTGTGGTGTGTGTGTGGTGTGTGTGTCTGTGTGTGGTGTGTGGTGTGTGTGTGTGTTGGATGCCGCGATGCTGAGGACTGAGCACAGTACCCTGTGTACATTAGGCATGAATCCTATTACTAAGTGACATTCTCTACTCTTCTTTTTTTTATTAAGGAATATAAACTATAAAGGTAGAGATCTCTAGTTTAAGAGCTAGTACAGTGAGAAGACACTAGTAATATTGGCAATAAGAGTTTTAAAAAACAGGTGATTTTTCATTAACTTATTAGAAATGAGTTATTTTCCTTTCAAAAGTTTTCTAGTCAATTGTTTTTTGATTTATTGACTATCCATGAATATGAGTGTTTTGCTTGCATGTATGTCTGTGTACCACATATGTGCCTGCAGAAGTCAAAAGAGGGTGTTGGGTACCCTGGAACCAGAGTTATGAATGGCTTTGAGCTGCCATGTGGATGCTGGGAATTGAACCCTGAGTCTACTGGAACGAGTGCCCTCAACCACTGAGTCATCGCTAGATCTCCAACCGATTAACGTTTTATAAAGTTCCCTAGGACAAAGTTTGTTGGCATTTTGTTCTTGCTTCAGTGACATGCTGCTACTGTTGGGCCAGGGTCTTCTGTAGCCCAGACTGACCTCAGTTTGCCAGTCTTCTGCCTGATGAGCCTTTTGAGTGAGGGGTTTGCCACATATCTAACTCAAATTTCCAGGCATTGCTTTAGAAATCACAAGCATATAGTCTACATGAGCAAGTCTAGAGAGACATAAAGTTAGTAATTTATAATTGTCATCAAACTGCCTGCAAAGGTGGCCAAACACATGAGAGCTGTGACACACGTGTGCAGCTTTGTAGTTTTTATACTTTGCACCACACTTCCCCACATTCTGTTGTTTGCCACATAGTTAATGAGACACATAATTTGTGCTACAAAGCTAATTAATCTTAATTAGTTTGTCTTGTGAATGACTGTAAATAGTAGGAATGGTTTGCTGCCAAAGCATATTTTCAGGTTTTGTTTTTTTTTTAAATTAGTTACCTGATTATTTTGTTTGGTTTTTTGTTTTGTTTTGTTTTTCAAGACATGGTTTCTCTGTGTGGCCCTGGCTGTCCTGGAACTTGCTCTGTAGACCAGGCTGGCCTCGAACTCAGAGATGTGCCTTCCAGATGTGCTGAGATGAAAATTGTGTTGTAGCACATGTCTTTAATCCCAGCACTCAGGAGGCAGAGACAGACTGATCTCCGTGAGTGCAAGGCTCTACATACACAGGTCCAGGACAGCCAGGGCTGTCACACAGAGAAACCCTGCCTACAATACAGAACAAAACAAGGTGTGTGCTACCACAGTCCAGTGTACTTACTTGACATTTGTGATCGGTTTAGTTTACTCCTATTGCCTTGCATCTTAACATATTGATAGTCGTGTGTTGTAAGAAATTAGCGGCATAGTTGGGAGTATAAGGCAGTGGGAGAGCACTTGCCTAGCACGGTCAATCCCCGAGTCCATGCCTAAGTGCTGCCCAAAAGGAGCAGAAACCGACCTTGCATTCAGGCAGTTGAGTTTCCCTGGCTCTGGGGCCTGCCTTGTCTCGCGTCCTCCTGGTCCCTCTTTTCTCCATATCTCTTCCAGTAGTGCCAGCACTCACACCCAAGGGAACTTGTGTGTAGTGTCCCACTTTCATTCACTAACATACATTATTTCTTGAGCATTAGGTGCAAGACCTTGAGCAAGGCACTGGGAATGCTGCTCTGGTCCTTACACTGCTGGCGTTCACTGACTGCTTACATTTGGTTGTGTGGAGTGGTGTGAGCAAGAAGTTGGCGGGCCTATTTTACTTCTGGAATACAATGGAACTTCTGATAAAGATGATGCATAAGGCTCCATTTGCCTTTTAGTCCTTAATCATTCCTGTCCAGCTGTTTGGGGTAGGGCTCTGTCCGCCCTCCAGCAGAGGGTAGTGCTATAGGAGAGTCCCTAGTGTTCATAGCCTGGTGTTGGATACATGGAGGGGAACTGAGGCCAGGCAGGAACTGGGAAGGAGGTACAAATAGAAGCATGCTTCCTCTGTTTGTGTTTTTGTGGTCCACCATGCGGTAGCATGCATTAATACTGCATTCATTTTGACCACTGACTAATGTTGTATACTATTGATGCTGCTCTAGTTTGCTTTCTAGTGCTGTGATAACACCATGACCAAAAATAACAGAGGAGAAAAAGGTTTATTTCATCCTCGAACTTACAGCCCTTCCTGAAGGGAAATCAGTGGAGGAACTCGGGCAGGAACCCGGAGGCAGGAGCTGAAGCAGAGCCACAGGAGGCTACCTAGTGGTTTGTTCTCTGTGGCCTCTCAGCCTGCTTTCTTATTCCTCCAGGATACCTGCCCAAGGATGTCACCACCCAAGGTGGGCCAGGCCCACCATGTCCATCATTGGCATGCCTACAAGATACTGTACTGGAGGCAGTTCTTCAGTTGAACTTCCAGGTGATCCTAGTTTTGTGTCAAGTTGACAAAAGCTAACTAGTGCATATAAATGCCACATGCTATTGATCCATTTATCAGTTGATGGACTTTAGAGTTTTCCCATCGCTCACCTATTACAACTAGTTTGGGTATGAACATTAAAATGTAAGTTTTTATGTGAACATAGTTCTTTCTAAAATATCTAAATTTTTATTATTTTAAAAGTTACCAAAAATAAACAACAAAGCCCACCAGACCAAAGACCGCACACCTCAGTGAACTTGCATTCCGTAAGAGAGAGCCGGGGCTTTACGTATGTCTATGTGCTTGTCAGCTACAGAAACGAAAACAAAAAATAATTTTGGTGGCAGGTATATTTTCTTTTTTTAGGATTTATAAAATGTCTATGTGTGTTTCGCCTGCAGATATGTCTGTGTACCTTCTATAGGCTGCTGCTCTTGGATTCCTTGGAACTGGAGTTAGCAGTTGGTTAACCATGTGGGTGCTGGGAATCAAACCAAAGTCCTGGAGGAGAAAGTCCGTGCTTCCAACCATGAGTCACCTCTCCATTCCTTGAACATGTGTTTCGCTTCTCTTTGGTTATAGCTACGGTGGAGTTAGGTGCTGATAATGGTAACACTTTTACCTGTTTGAGAAACTGTTTTCAGGCGTGGTTTCACCATTTTACATCATCACCAACAGTGTATAAGGATCCGGTTTAGCCAGATCTTTGCCAACACAATAACAACCATCCGAGTAGTGGGTTTTAAACCAGTCCCCGTCATGGTCCTGACTTACATTTCCCTAATGACTAATAATGGTGAATCAAGAACTTTCAAGTGTTCTTTAAAATACTACTACATTACTTTGCTTTGCTTTTGGTTGCTGGAGTTTTGTTTGGTTTTTTGAGACAGGATCTCATATAGCCCAGGCTAGCTTTGGACTCATCTGTAGTGGGGGATAGCCTAGAGCTCCCAATCCTGCTTCCACCTTCTAAGGTCTGGGGTTTTACAAATGTGTCACCACACCTGGTTTGGGGCTGTGTGTGTTGGGGATGGAGGGGGACGGTCAGTGTCTCCTCAGTGCTTCTCCTTTGATTTTGAAATGTGGTCACAGGCCAAGTGAAGTGGTGCAGGCCTTTACTCCCTGTGCCCAGCAGGCAGAGGCACATGGATCTCTGAGATTTGAAGCCAACCTGGTTTACAAAGCAAGTTCCAGGACAGCCAGGATTGTTGATGCAAAGAAACACTGCCTCAAAGAACCAAAAAAGAAAGGGAGGGAAAGAAGGAAGAAGAGAGGGAAGGAAGGAGGGAGGGAGGGAGGGAGGGAAGGAAAGGAACCACTCACTGAACCCAGAGCTCACTGACTGGCTGACTTGCTGGCCAGTAAGCCTAAGGGATCTTCAGGGTGCCTGCCTCTACAAGGGGGTTTCAGGTGTGCGCCACAGCATCTGGGTTCTAGAGATCCAAATTCAGGTTCTCAAGATTGCATGCTACTTGCCAGCCTTTAGCTGCCTGTGTTTTTATTTATACTACTTTTATGAATCTTTTTTTCCCCACTATCTGATTGAGGCTGGAGAGAAGGCTCAGCAGGTAAGAGCTGTTGTTACAACTATCTGATACCCTCCATTTGCAGGGTATCCCACACCTCCTTCAGGTCTCAGTGGGCACTGCATGCACACAGTGCACCACTATACATGCAAGCAAAACACCTATACCAATAACATTTGTAAGACATCTTTTAAAGAATCTCATCTGAATAACTGGTAAAAAAAATTAATATTTATAATAAAGTCTGCTTTAAAAGTTAAAACACATTCTACAACTTAAATTTATTCTATTAGTGATTTGGGGGCAGTGGTTTCTAAGGGAGTTTTCATTTTTAAATTAATTTTGTCATTTGTCAGCTTCACACATGTAGTCTGTAATATAGTCTGATATCTGCCATCCTACACACCGTCTCTTGTCTCTTTTTCAACACCAACACTTGGCTACCTACTAGTCCCTTCCAGGGTCCTCATTTTCAGGATTGGGTTTTGTTCTGTGACCCATTTAGTTTGACCAGAACCGTCTATGTGAGCATTGGGTTGGAACTGTCCATCACGTTCTGGTGCGGTCATCAGTGACTCCACAACATTTTAAACTCTTAAACTAAGTTAGAAATATGTGGCTGGTGTTTAACTTTCAAATGTAACAAATAGGATAATCTTATGAGCAGGCCATAGACTGACTGTATGCAGGAGCACATTTGGGGACTTTCAGACAGGGTTATGAGTTCCAATTCTCATTACAACCCTGTGCCATGGAGACTGTTACCATGTTACTGCTTCCGGTACAAACAAACAAACAAACAAAATATGGTTTAGCAAAGATGCGCTTCTCATTCCCTTGCTCTTGGCCCTGCTCCACTAAGGAGGAATTAAATCACGTAAAGAATGCCTGCTTGTGCCTCGCTTGCTTCTCACTGACCCAGAAACGCTATTGACCTCAGGGCTCCTTCCCTCCCAAGTCTGTATCCCGCTTTGAAGTTCGTTAAAGTAAATTGATCAGTCGCTTGCTTAGGTCCCAATGTTTTCGGTGCCCAATGAGCAGCCACAACTCGATGAGCTCAAAGCTGAATAGTGGGCGGGCTGGTGGAGGGCGGGACATACCTGCAGGCGCCTATAGTTGCTGCTTGGGCCAAGCTGTCTCATGAAGAACCATGAGCTGGACTTGTCCACGTTGTCAGCAACCGGTTTACTTTGGTGAGGCTGGGACCGAGGAGGAGCAAAGACAAGCGTGAGCCCCTGGGGCCCCTGTATCTTTGTGTGTTTGGTGTGTTGCTTGAATACACGGTGCCTGCCACACCTCCAAGATCCCAAGGCAGGAGGCACCGGGGTGGGATGGAGCATCTTCCCGGAGACATTGTCTCCAGGAGCAAGGCTGTCTGGGCGGGTTTTCCCACGAGGCTGAAAGGGCAAAAGGAGGGTGTCTGGCGCTGGGCTGGACTCCTTGCAGCCCAGATCCACCTTGTTCCCCACAGCTGAGAAAGTGAGCTCCTTAGGCAAGAACTGGCACCGTTTCTGCCTGAAATGTGAGCGCTGTCACAGCATCCTGTCCCCTGGCGGGCATGCAGAGGTGAGGCCTGACCAGGGTGATAGCCCTCTGTCACACCCCTACCCCTTTAGACCCCAGTTTCCGCCTTGGAAACCTGCCAAAGGCAACCTCAGCGAACAGGTTCAGGGCAACCCACCCATTGAGCCTCATAGGAGCCAGTATTTGGCAGGCTCGGTGATATTGTTGAGCCTTGGTGTTGAGGGAGGGGTAAGCAGCTGCTCTGTCTCCCAGCGATACCTTCAACCCCTAGACCACAGTGGCAATTCTGACATGCTAGCCTATCATCCACCTACCAGATCCATCAGACTAGTCGCAGTGCACATATGCACTGACAGCCTGTACTGAGAAGAGAAGGCCTGGACAGGCATGCCCCTTTGGCCTTGAGTGACCCTTCCCTCTGCCTATGCTTGTGCCCAGCACAACGGGAGGCCATACTGCCACAAGCCTTGCTATGGGGCTCTCTTTGGACCTAGAGGTAAGTTCCAGCCTAGAAGGGGCCAGGGGCCACAAACTTTCCCTGTGGCTAGGAACTAGAGCCTGACCTCTATTATTGGGTCTTCTCTCTGCAGGGGTCAACATTGGTGGTGTGGGCTGCTATCTCTACAATCCCCCAACTCCTCCTCCTGCCAGCAGCATTTCCCTTAGCCCCATCTACTTTAGCCCCCCCAGGCCAAGGACTGGCCTCCCCCAGGCCAAGAAAAGTAAGTGAAGGCAGGGTTCAGTTGTTCTGTCCCTCTGACTCTCCTCAGGCTGCAGCAGACACTAGCTGCTCTTGGCAATCCTCTTGCTAGCCTGTTTTTCTGTTCTCATGTGAGTTGAGTTTAAAAGGTAAATTGGACAAATAGCATGATCACCCTCATTTTACAAGAGATGCTCAGAGCAGACAGAGGACACTAATCAGAAGCAAGACTGGCCTGGAAATTGGACCCTTCCCCCAGCCAGGGCATAGAAGGAAAGACCTAAAGTGATGGCTACTTAGGATGCAGCCAAGTCCTCAGAATCTTCTCTAGTGCCTGTCCCTTCCTCATGCTCCCGTAGTGGGCAGTGACACCATGCTCCTCACCACCTGACACCCTGCCCTGGCCAGCTCCTGTATCAGCTCAGGTTTCCTAATGCTTGAGTTACTACCAGCACTGAGCCATTGAACTGGTGGGCTCCTGAGGCCCCGGAGGAGGACGAGGAAGCAGGTGACCCCTAATGAAGATGATGAAGTGGGTGGAACGAATCAGAAGGGACCGTGTGCCGCCTGGGGTGGGAGTTGGGACTGGGGATGGGACAGTGTTGTATACAGGCAGGGGCTAAAGCGGCCTGGCCCCAGCACAGCCCCATCTGGAGCCTCTTCCCATTAAAGGCCTCCCTACTTGAAGACATTCACTGGGGAGACTTCACTGTGCCCTGGATGTGGGGATCCTGTCTATTTCGGTAATGGCAAGAGCAAGCTCGGAGACGAGCCCTGTTTAGGCAGCAGAGGGTAGGGAGGTGATTCAAGGCAGGCAGTTGTCCCTGCCCTGCCCCTAGAGTGGAAGAACTACCACCATTCTCCACCAACAGCTGAGAAGGTGATGTCTTTGGGCAGAAACTGGCACCGACCCTGCCTGAGGTGCCAACGTTGCAGGAAGACCCTGACTGCTGGGAGGCACGCGGAGGTGAGCAGGGCAAGGAAGGAGGTTATGCTGGGAGGAAGGAGTCTAGAAGTAGGAGGAGAGGCTGAGAAGACTCTTTTTCTGTGTTCCAGCATGACGGCATGCCTTACTGCCACATTCCCTGCTATGGATACCTGTTTGGCCCCAAAGGTGGGCAACCAGACCCCAGACACTGGGCCTAAAGTATTATGGTCTATGAGAATGTGTGGACAACTTCCCTTGTGGTCAAACATCTAGGACCCTCCCTTCTCCCTCCAGTCCTCAACCCAACTCCCTTTCCACCAAAGCCCTTGGTGACCGGGCATTCTCCCTCAGGTGTGAACATTGGCGATGTGGGCTGCTACATCTATGACCCAGTGGACACACAATCCAAATGAGCCATTCACAGGAGTGAACGGCTTCCTCAATCTCCACAGTCCATTGGAAGCTCTGGAACTCTCTAGTCCTTTGGGGAGGAAGAAGGTGAAACCCTGGGGGCCTGGGCCTAGGCTCTGTGGCAGACTGAGTCTAGACTGTCTCTGCCAACTCTTTGTTTCCCCATTCCTATCTGGGTAACCCCCGCCACACACGCACACTCACACGCGTACACACACACACACACACTTAGAGTGGTCGTTGCCTGGGTTCCCAGTTCCTTCTCCCAGCAGAGTTTGAGCTTCAAAGTGTATTTATAAAGGTCGTCAAGTTCTTTGGCTTCTCTAATAAAATGTTGACCCCATACCTTCAATTCTTTTTTGTTTTGTTTTGTTTTTCTAGACAGGTCTCTTTGTGCAGCCCTGACTGTCTTGGAACTAGCTTTGTAGACTGGGGCTGGGCTCAAACTCACAGATCTGCATGCCTCTGCCTCCCGAGCGCTGGAGTTAAAGGTGTGCACCACCCACTAGCTTACCTTCTTTGAATATGATGCCTAGACAGTGAATTGGGGTTAGGGGTACAAGTCTGCTTCTTCAGAGGTAGTCCTGGCAACAAGAAAATATCTCCCTCCCCTGGCTCTAGAATTGGGCAGATCCTAGCCTTGCATTGTAGACAGCACACCCACCAGCCTCATGGGTACTATAAATAACCGTAGGGCTGTCCTTGGCATTCCTAGGGTCACCTTGTTCAGTTTGAGCATGACAGTAAGTCCTGTCTACTAGGAGGTTTCCCTAAGAGTGGCAGAGCTGGAATCAGAGCTGAGGATCAAGTCAATGGCTTCCCATCTGAGGATTTCCCCCAATCTCACTGCTGCCCCAACCCATGAGCATCTGTCTGTCTTTATTCACAGAAGCCTCCCACTGGGAGAGGGGTGCCCAGAATCCCCAGCAGCCCAGTGTCGTCCTGTTGTTGAGATGGATGAACACAGGCAGCCGGTACCAGTAGCAGCTCCATCCTCATGCAGAGGAATTTGATGTCCCAGTCACAAGAGCCTGCCTTCTGTTTCCAGCTCCTGTGGAGAGCTGTCCCTAGTCCAGCTCAGTGCTGGACCTGTGTATCTTCCTCCTGAGTCCTGGACAGGACAATAAGGAAGGTGTCAGGAACATGGTCGGGGTTTAGTCCTGGAGCCTACAAGGACTGGCTCAGAGCTGTCCCAGCTCCTCAAATATGAGCACACATACTCCCACATACTCTTGGTGTATAGGCATAGCTCAGTGTGCACATGTGCATCTCTTTCTGGGCATTTGTGAATACATGATGGTATGCACAGGCTCATGAATGATTTTATATAAACATTGTATACATACCAGAGTATTCACCCCGAAACATTCACCTGTGCACATATGTACAGGTACCAAGTGTAGTTCTGCAACTGTCTTCCCCTTTGCATCCTAAGTGTCAAGGACTTAGGCATCTGAATCCACAAATACCACACACAAACACACACACACTCCTCTTTCTTTCCACATCCTGGATGGTCTCTGGCAGCTGTGCTGTCTTTGTCTCAGGCAGCAGGAGTACAGTGCAGGCAGCCAGCAGGACAATCCCCCCGTAAGCAAGTTTGGGCAGCAACAGCCACACTCTGTCCAGCAAGGCTGCCAGTGGGGCCAGAGAGGCTCCTAGCCGGCCCATGAACGAAGCGAGTCCCAGTCCTGTCTGTCTGTCCAGGAAAGGATGAAGGGTCCATGCATCACAAGGCTCCCGTCTTGTGCGGGCAACCCCCCGATACCGGCTTCCCAGTACAGAAGATAAAATTCCCTGTGCTCTCCAAGATTTGAACCACGATGTATCTGGCTGTAGCTAAAGAATAGGTGGGAAGTGTGTGGACACCTAGGTTAAGGCAGGTCACTCGCCTGGGTCTTCGACTTACCTGAGCACAGTAGGGTGCAACTCAGACGTGAACAGGTAGGCTGTAGTAAAGGCAGCTTCAGAAAAAGCTTTCCCCATCACCACCAGAGCAGTGATCCAGGACTTGTTGTCTGGAGGAAAAGGGATTCTTCAGTGACCGGATGATGCCAGGAGACCCTGGCTGTGAGGCAGAGTCCCCACAGAGGACAGAGCCTAACCGCCAGACCTGGCTTACCTAAGGATACCAGCAGGCTAATGCCAAAGGTCAGAGCAGCACCCAGCAGCGTTCCCGCCTCCGTGAGACGGCGTCCGACGCGATGCACAAGGAAGTAGGTCGAGAATTTGGTGGGCAGCTCCACAGCCCCGAACAGCAGCTGCGACTGGTACACGTTCAATCCGAGACCGGACAGGTCCAGAGTCAAGCCATAGTAGGAAAAGTTCACTCCAAACCTGAACAGAATGGCAGAGTCCCTCGAGAGCCCTCTCCTGCCACGTGCCTCTTCAGAGACGGCAGCCTAGGATCATTCCCTCCGCTCCCAGCCCACCCATAATCCCCAGGTAGATGCCAGTGGCCAAAGTGCCTTCACCCCGATCTTAGTAGCAACCCTGTGGCACGGGAACTAACAGCAACCCTTTGGTTTCACAAAAACAGATATTAAGGATCAGAGTGATTAGACAGTTGTCCCAGGGTCACACAGTAGTAAGGAAGTCACAGAGCCTAAAGTTGAGCCACATGTCTCTCCTGCCTACTCCACTGAACCCGTAGTAGTCAGATTCCCCTTCCCGGCCCCAAGATGATCTCCCTCCCCTCCCCAGTTACACTCTTGGCCCTCGCCCTTCTCACACTCGGCCCCTCCGCTCCATACCCTCAGTCCACCAGTCACAGCTCTTACCCCCTCTTACCACATCACCATGCAGCACAGTGAGATATGTCGGAGCTGCGATGTCCGGAACAGGTCTAAGTATGAGGGTCTTTGCAACACTCTTTCCACGACCACCACTTTGTTCAGGTCCTGGTTGTGAGAGAAAGCAAGATTTCCACCTTAGAGCTTATCTCAGGAGCCAGTGTGCTCTCTCTTGCTTCTCTGTCTCCTCGGCAGTACACGTGGAGAGCCGGGAGTAAAGGATACAGTCCACCAGAGCTAGGCAGGGTATTCCGAAGCTTGGCGCTCTCCACTTGAGAGCTAGCTGCTCATATATGTGGGCCCAGGAGGAGGGGCACTCAGACACAAACTCTCCACCCCTGCCCCCCCCCCTGCACTCTCTCACCTCCTGGCTCAGGCCGTCCTCACCCACAGGCCGCCCATTGAGCTTGGCACAGTCAAACAAGTACTTTTTTGCCTCCTCCACACGACCCTGGGTTAGAAGCCACCGTGCAGACTCAGGTATCCACCTAGGGGAGAAGCCAGAGGATCTGCACCCAGAAACCATCCTTGCAGGCCAGCTCTGCCTCCTGAGATCACAAGCCGTCCACTCCAGGCTGTCAGTCATGCAGTCCCCTTAGTCTGAAAAGACATCCCTCCCCCAAGTCCCCTACTGCCCAGCCCCATGCTGTCTTGTTCAGGCCCAGTTCAAAAGCTGCCTCTTCCCTTATAGCTTGGTTCAGGTCTAGATCCCGCCCCCCCACCCCAGTTCTTCCTTACTCAGCTGAATTGGTCTTACTCTCAAAACCTTAGCTCCCAGCACCAGCCAACACTTCTGGCAGGAGGATGCGGGATGGAGGCTGGACAGACATACTGACACACAGTTCACTGTTAGGATGGCTATGTTCCATCCCTGTCCTTTGAAGGCAAACCCTAGCCCCCATCTGACTCTCCATCATTGTCTCATCGCTATCTCTGTGTTCCCACTGGACCCTTTGAATTCTCATCTCTGTCACTGCCTTTCTCTGATCAGTCTGTCTCTTCACATCTGTTCTCTGCTTCTGTGCCTTATGCTGTCTTCTATCTATTGGTTTCCATTTTTTTCTGACTTCTCTTAGACCTCTCTCTCTTCCCCTCTCCCTCTCTCTCCTCCCTCCACCCTCTGTGTGTGTGTGTAGTATGAATGTACACGTTTGTATATGTGCACACAGGTACATAGGAGATCAGGTGACATCATGTGTCTTCTCTGTCGCTCTCCACCTTGGATGTTTGAGACAGAACTTCTCACTGAGTCCGGAACGTGCTTATCCAGGTAGACTGGCTGGCCAGCAAGCCCAGATCCTCCTATTTCTACCTCCCAAGAGATTAGAGTACGACCGTGAACTTCTGATCCTCATGCCTCTACCTCGTAAGTGTTGTGAATAGAGGCATACACCTTCCTGACTGGTTTATTCCATACTGGAGATAAACCCAGGGTTTTATGTGTGGTAGGCAAGCACTTTACCAACTCAACCAATCCCCAGCCTGTCTCTCAGTCTTCTTGCTCTTTCTTTCTTTCTTTGTTATTATTTTTAGTTGAGTGTGTGTGTGTGTGTGTATGTATGTATCTGTGTTTGTGTGTGTGTGTGTGTGTGTCTGCGTATATGTCTATGTGTGTGTCTCTGTGTGTGTGTCTTTGAGTGTGAGTGTGTGTGTGTATGTGTAGCCCACAGAGGCCAGAGGTGTCTGATCCCTGGGAGATGGACTTCCATTCTGTCTGATACGAGTCCTCCAGAAGAGCAGTATGTGCTAACAGCTGAGCCATCTCTCCAGCCCCATTTTTGAATCTCTAATTAATTGTGCTTTGGTTGCATGTGTCTCCCAGTCCCAGCTGCTTGCCATTCTCACCAGATGCTGATGATGCCTGGGACACATGGCAGGGTGGCAGCTAGCAGAAGCCACCGCCAGCTCCGTATCAGGTACCCAACCAGGGACAGCAGAAACACACCTCCTGTCCAGAAGGTAGTGCTGATGACCCCAGCCACAGTGCGGTGCTTTACATCCAGCCACTCCAACTCTGGAGACAGAGACGGTTAGGGGCAGGATGGGCCCATCTCACCTTGGCAGCCTCCCTCCAGGCCTTGCCCGTGTTTGTCTGCCTCACCCAGTGGTAGCACAATGATGGTGAAACCAGCCAGGGCTGAGCCGGTGAGCGTGCGGGTGATGACAAACATGACATAGTTGACCGAGGCTGCAGATGCCAGGCCCAGCACCAGGGAGCTCACGTAGGCCACCAGCAGAAGCCGGCGCCGGCCAAACCTGCAAGGTTTATGCAAGGTCAGGTCCCCATGGGGCTTCCCGGATACAGATGATGAGGCCTGTCCCCACACTGGTCCCCTATTTCACCTGTCAGACAAGTATCCATACACCACAGCCCCCACCAGCACACCGACGAAGAAGCAGGTGGAGGTAACCTTGTTCAGGCCTCTCTGCTGACACACCAGATCCCACTGCAAAGACAGGCAGGGAAGGCCTCCTACATGTATGGGCCCCTCTCCAGCCGGCACCTTCCCTCCTCTCTAGGCTCCTAGGCAACTCTGACGTTCCAGAAGATACCCCGTCCCTAGCTATCAACCTCAGCATCAGAAAGAGAAGGCTTTGCCTCTCAGCTTTTCCCCACAGAGGGCCATACCACACCAAGGAATCCTGGTCTGTCTCTCCTCAGAGCGACTCCCACCCACCCTTCCTCTCTGGGCGAATCAGGTAAATCTCATACCTGGGGCAGAAATGAGTTAGAGGGAGAAGTGGAGCCCTCTACAGTTTCTCTGTCTCTTACTACAGAGAGGACCTTCTCAGCCAGCGTTCCAACCCCCTGGAGCTGTCTTAGCCCTCGGGTGAATTACCAGCTTTAAAGTCCCAGGTCTTCTACACGCAGGGAACAAAAGTTCTCAGAGCACAGGAAAGCCATCTCAGGCCCTTACCACCCGCAAGGTAATGGCAGGCCCAACCCACTCACACATCCCTCACCCTCTGGGCTCAGGTACCTCAGTTGCAATGGTGGAGGAGAATTCTGAGCGGTCATACTCCCAGCCCTGAGAGCAGGGCACTGTGAGGGGCTCCTCCGCAGACTCCCCAGAGTTGTACACCTCTGTCCCCAAGGTGACATTGCGGGGAGCCTGGGGATAGGCAAAGCGGAGACAGGAGCTAAAGCTGCCGTCAGCCTCCTGGGGTAGATGGGCTTCCAGCCACAAGTCCTGGTGACTGAGGTTGGCAGGGGCACCAGGCAGGGCACAATGGTGGGCAGGCACGGCGGCCATGAAGACGGGCAGGAAAAAATGCATGGGGAGCAGCAGTCGGGGCAGGGCCGTCAGGACCAGAATCCGAAGTTGGAAGGGCCCAAAGCCGCCCACCTTGCCGAGCAGTTCTTCAAAGCTCATGCTCCCCACCCACCAGGTGTCCCTCTGTAGTCCCTAGGACCAGTCAACCTGCCTGCCACATGGACCCTTGGACTCTGGAGGTGGAAATGGTTGTACTGATGAGTGGAGAGTCTGTAGCCACAATCCAACCACTCAGGGGCTGGCCCAGGCCTGGGCCCTCCCCCGTCACCCACACTACACCTAGCTCCTAAGGGAAGGCCACCATCCCTCAGAGGTCATGGCCTTTACCCATTGGAGCTCAGAGACCAGGTAGGGGAGCCAAGGGTTGGCATAGGAGGGCAGCCAGGTGTGGAAAAAGCAGTGAGGCCGAGCTATTTATTAGACCCTCACAGAGGAACAGGTCCCCTGGGCACAGTGCCTGCTGTCCTGAATGGCCTTTGTCCTGTGAAGCTTTTGGTCAACCTTGTCTATTTGCAGGCATGGCACAGTTTGGCCCACAGCCCAGGACTCGGGATGAAGGCTGGACTCTCCTTGGGTAGGGGAGCCCTCTGATAAACCCCAAGCTTTCCTCAGACCCCTTGCCCATGTCTGGAGTGAATGCCCTGACCTAAATCACTCCTGGGACTGTGCTGGCCCTGTGTGGGGTCTCAGGAACTTTCATCTGCAGTCCAGTCTGCTTGTTCAAGAGCATCCTGGATGACCCCTTGGAGTACTGGTTTCCAAGAAGTACTTATTCCAAGAAATACTTGGACGAAGGACCTGTTCCTTCTGATGCCTCAGCTGCCTCTCAGCCTGTGTACCAGCTAGTTTTCTATCAACCTGACACAAGCTAGAAGTCAATCAAAAAATGACCCATAGCTGTAGGCAGGAAAGTCTATAGGGCATTTTCTTAGTGAATGATCTATGAGGTAGGGCCCAGTCACAGTCCACTGTGGGAGGAGTCACCCCTGGGCTGGTGCTTCTGGGTTCTATCAGAAAGCCATGAAGAGAAAGCCAGCGGGCGGCACCCTCCGCGGCCTCTGCATCAGCTCCTGCCTCCAGGTTTCTGCCCTGTTTGCTTTCCTGTCCTGATTTCCTTCAGTGATGAACAGTGATGTGGAAGTGTACATGAAATACATCCTTTCCTTCCCAAGTTACTTTTGGTCATGGTGTTTCGTTGCAGCAATAGACACCAAGGCACTCACCCTGAGGTAAAAGCAGGGCAGAAGCCTCAAGCGCTAACATTCTCTAAGCTGATTCCCCAAATGCTCCATTAGGTGTCCTTTGAGAAAAGGCCTACGATACTTTTTTAAACGTTGAAAAGTGCTGATTTAATCTGTCTCCCACTCTCTCTTTTTTTTTTTTAATTTTTATTTTTAATTTTTTTTCAGCAAATCAAAAAAAATTTAAAAAGCATTCAAACAGAATAAAATGAAAAGAAACAACCAAGCAAAATACCAAGGGTCAGATATACTTATACAAGAATTCTATAGAGCCTTCAAACAAGCAATACTTTTTGAGTTATGTTTAGAAAAATTCAGAACCACAATAAGCTCCTTCACAAAGCAAATAGTATTGAAATAGTGAAATCAAGTGTAAACCCAACAAAAATATATAAATTATAGTCCAGTATCCCTCATGAGTATACATACAAAAATTCTCAATGAAGTAGTTGCAAACTGAATACAAGAGATATAAAAAAAAATAATATTCCATGAATAACTGAATAACTGTTGTTTTTTTTTTTTTTTTTTTTTTAGAAGACCATACTCCATATACAGGCTGCATGTTTTGGGATAGCCCCCACTCCAGATGTTTGAGACCTACATGAAAACCAAGCTGCACATTTACAACATATGTGCAGGGAGGCCTAGGTTCAGCCCATGGAGGTAGATCTTTGTAGACTAGGTATGCTCCACGGTTGGTGATTCAGTCTCTGAGAGCTCCAAGGGTTCAGGTTCTTTACTCTGTTGATCTTCCTGTGCAGTTCCTATCTCCTTAGGGCCCACAATCCTTCCACCTATTCTTCTATAAGAGTCCTCAAGCTCCATCCACTGTTTGGCTCTGGATGTCTGTATCTGTCTGAGTCAGCTGCTGGTTAGAGCCTCTCAGAGGACAGCTTGCCCTGTCTGTTCTCAGGCTGGAGGTTTAGATTCTGGGAGCTCTGGTTGAATCTTTTGATACTCATTCTAAAAAGGGCAAAAGCACCCTCACTTTGGTCTTCCTCCTTCTTCTTGAGTTTCATGAGGTTTATGCGTTGCATCTTAGGTATTGTGTGTTTTGGGGCTAATATCCGCTTATCAGTGAATGCATACCATGTGTGTTCTTTTGTGATTGGGTCATCTCACTCAGGATGATATTTTCTAGCTCCATCCATGTGTCTAAGAATTTCATGAGCTCATTATTTTTAATAGCTGAGTAGTACTCCATTGTGTAAATGTACCACATTTTCTGTAGCCATTCTTCTGTTGAAGGACATCTGGGTTCTTTCCAGCTTCTGGCTATTATAAATAAGGCCGCTATAAACATAGTGGAGCATGTGGCCCTGTTGCATGTTGAAATATCTTCTGGGTATATACCCAGGAGGGGTATAGCTGGGTCCTCAGGTAACACCATGTTCAATTTTCTGAGGTATCGCCAGACTGCTTTCCATAGTGGTTGTACCAGCTTGCAATCCCACCAACAATGGAGGAGTGTTCCTCTTTCTCCACATCCTCGCCAACATCTGCTGTCACCTGTGTTTTGGATCTTAGCCAATCTGACTGGTGTGAGGTGGAATCTCAGTGTTGTTTTCATTTGCATTTCCCTGATGACTAGGGATGCTGAGCACTTCTTTAGATGTTTCTCAATCATTCGAGTTTCCTCAGTTGAGAGTTCTTTGTTCAACTCTCTACCCCATTTTTTAATAGGGTTATTTGATGGTCTGGAATCTAGTTTCTTCAGTTCTTTGTATACCTTGGATATTAGCCCTCTATCAGATGTAAGGTTGGTGAAGATCTTTTCCCAGTCTGTTGGTTCCCGCTTTGTCCTGTTGACCGTATCCTTTGCTTTACAGAAGCTTTGCAGTTTTATGAGATCCCATTTGTCAATTCTTGATCTTAGAGCATACGCCATTGGTGTTCTGTTCAGGAACTTTTCCCTGTGCCCATATGATCAAGGCTTTTCCCTATTTTCTCTTCTATTAGTTTCAGTGTAGCTGGTTTTATGTGGAGGTCCTTGATCCACTTGGAATTGAGCTTTGTACAAGGAGATAAGTATGGATCAATTTGCATTCTTCTACAAGTTGACCTCCAGTTGGACCAGCACCATTTGTTGAAAATGCTGTCTTTTTTCCACTGGATAGTTTGAGCTCCTTTGTCGAAGATCAAGTGACCATAGGTATGGGGGTTCATTTCTGGGTCTTCTATTCTATTCCATTGATCCTCCTGACTGTCTCTGTTCCAATACCATGCCGTTTTTATCACTATTGCTTTGTAGTACAGCTTGAAATCGGGGATGGAGATTCCCCCAGAAGTTCTTTTATTGTTGAGTGTAGTTTTCGCTATCCTGGGTTTTTTGTTATTCCAAATGAATTTTAAGATTGCTCTTTCTATCTCTGTTAAGAATTGAGTGGGAATTTTGATAGGGATTGCATTAAATCTGTAGATTGCTTTCGGCAAGATAGCCATTTTTACTATATTAATCCTTCCGATCCATGAGCATGGGAGATCTTTCCATCTTCTGAGATCTCCTTCGATTTCTTTCTTCAGGGTGTTGAAGTTCTTGTCATACAGGTCTTTCACTTGCTTGGTTAGATTCACACCAAGATATTTTATACTATTTGTGACTATTGTGAATGGTGTCGTTTCCATAATTTCTTTCTCAGCCAGTTTATCCTTTGTGTAGAGGAATGCTACTGATTTGTTTGAGTTAATTTTATACCCAGCCACTTTGCTAAAGTTGTTTATCAGGTTTAGGAGCTCTCTGGTGGAAGTTTTGGGGTCACTTAAGTATACTAACATGTCATCTGCAAATAATGAAACTTTGACTTCTTCCTTTCCAATTTGTATCCCTTTGATCTCCTTCTGTTGCCTAATTGCTCTGGCTAGGACTTCCAGAACTATATTGAACAGGTAGGGGGAGAGTGGGCAGCCTTGTCTAGTCCCTGATTTTAATGGGATTGCTTCAAGTTTCTCTCCATTTAGTTTGATGTTGGCTACTGGCTTGCTGTATATTGCTTTTACTATGTTTAGGTATGGACCTTGAATTCCTGATCTTTCCAAGACTTTTATCATGAAGGGGTGTTGAATTTTGTCAAATGCTTTCTCAGCGTCAAGAGATATGATCATGTGGTTTTTTTCTTTGAGTTTATTTATGTAGTGGATTACATTGATGGATTTCCGTATATTGAACCAACCCTGCATTCCTGGGATAAAGCCTACTTGATCATGGTGGATAAGTGTTTTGATGTGTTCTTGGATTTGGTTCGAGAGAATTTTATTCAGTATTTTTGCATCGATATTCATAAGGGAGATTGGTCTGAAGTTCTCTTTTCTTGTTGGGTCTTTGTGTGGTTTAGGTATAAGCGTAATTGTGGCTTCATAGAATGAATTAGGTAGTGTTCCTTCCGTTTCTATTTTGTGGAATAGTTTGAAGAGAATTGGTATTAGATCTTCCTTGAAGGTTTGATAGAATTCTGCACTAAAACCATCTGGACCTGGACTTTTTTTGGTGGGGAGACTTTTAATGACTGCTTCTATTTCTTTCGCAGTTATGGGACTGTTAAGATGGTTTATCTGATCCTGATTTAACATTGGTAACTGATACTTGTCTAGAAAATTGTCCATTTCATCCAGATTTTCCAATTTTGTTGAGTATAGGCTTTTGTAGTAGGATCTGATGATTTGTTGAATTTCCTCGGTTTCTGTTGTTATGTCACCCTTTTCAGTTTGGATTTTATTGATTTGGATACTGTCTCTCTGCCCTCTGATTAGTCTGGCTAAGGGTTTATCTATTTTGTTGATTTTCTCAAAGAACCAGCTCCTGGTTTTATTGATTCTTTGTATAGTTTTCTTTGTTTCTATTTGGTTGATTTCAGCCCTGAGTTTAATTATTTCCTGCCGTCTACTCCTCTTGGGTGTTTTTGCTTCTTTTTGTTCTAGAGCTTTCAGGTGTGTTGTCAAGCTGCTAGTGTGTTCTCTCTCCAGTTTCTTTTTGTATGCACTTAGAGCTATGAGCTTTCCTCTTAGCACTGCCTTCAGTGTGTCCCATAGGTTTTGGTATGATGTGTCTTCATTTTCATTAAATTCTAAAAAGTCTTTAATTTCTTTCTTTATTTCTTCCCTGACCCCATTATCAACGAGTAGAGTATTGTTCAGTTTCCATGTGAGTGTGGGCTTTCCATTGTCTTTGTTGTTATTGAAGACCAGCTTTAGACCATGGTGATCTGATAGGATGCATGGGATTATTTCAATTTTTTTTATATCTGTTGAGGCCTGTCTTGTGACCAATAATATGGTCTATTTTGGAGAAGGTACCATGAGGTACAGAGAAAAAGGTATATTCTTTTGTTTTTGGGTGAAATGTTCTATAGATATCTGCTAAGTCCATTTGGTTTAAAACTTCTGTTAGTTTCACTGTACTTCTGTCTAGTTTCCGTTTCCCTGATCTGTCCAGTGCTGAGAGTGGGGTATTGAAGTCTCCCACAATTATTGTGTGAGGTGCAATATGTGCTTTGAGCTTTAGTAAGGCTTCTTTTATGAAAGTGGGTGCTCTTGCATTTGGTGCATAGATGTTCAGAATTGAGAGTTCATGTTGGTTGACTTTTCCTTTGACAAATATGAAATGACCTTCCTTATCCTTTTTTATATCTTTAAGTTGAAAGTCAATTTTATTTGATATTAGAATGGCTACTCCAGCTTGTTTCCTAGGACCATTTGCTTGAAAAATTGTTTTCCAGCCTTTTACTCTAAGGTAGTGTCAGTCCTTGTCACTGAGGTGGGTTTCCTGTATGCAGCAAAATGTCGGATCCTGTTTGCGTATCCAGTCTGTTAGTCTATGTCTTTTTATTGGGGAATTGAGTCCATTGACATTAAGAGATATTAAGGAGAGGAGACTGTTGCTTCCTGTTATTTTTGCTAAAAGGGGAGGCATTGTTTGTGTAGCTATCTTCTTTTGGGTTTGTTGGAGGTGGATTACTTTCTTGCTCTTTCTAGGGTATGATTGCTCTCCTTGTAATGGGTCTTTCCTGTTATTATTCTTTGTAGTGCTGAGTTTGTGGAAAGATATTGTGTAAATTTGGCTTTGTCATGGAATATCTTTGTTTCTCCATCTATGGTAATAGAGAGTTTTGCTGGGTATAGTAGCCTGGGCTGGCATTTGTGTTCTCTTAGGGTCTGCATGACATCTGACCAGGATCTTCTGGCTTTCATAGTCTCTGGTGAGAAGTCTGGTGTAATTCTGATAGGTCTGCCTTTATATGTTACTTGGCCTTTTTCTCTTACTGCTTTTAAAATTCTTTCTTTGTTTTGTGCATTTTGTGTTTTGATTATTATGTGACGGGAGGTATTTCTTTTCTGGTCTAGTCTATTTGGTGTTCTGTAGGCTTCTTGAATGATTATGGGCCTCTCATTCCTTAGGTTAGGGAAGTTTTCTTCTATGATTTTGTTGAAGATATTTACTGGCCCTTTAAGTTGTGAATCTTCACTCTCTTCTATACCTATTATCCTTAGGTTTGGTCTTCTCATTGTGTCCTGGATTTCCTGGATGTTTTGTGTTAAGAGTTTTTTGCATTTTTCGTTTTCCTTGACAGTTGTGTCAATATTTTCTATGGTATCTTCTGTGCATGAGATTCTCTCTTCTATCTCTTGTATTCTGTTGGTAATGCTTGCGTCTGTGACTCCTGATTTCTTTCTTAGGTTTTCTATCTCCAGAGTAGTCTCTCTTTGTGATTTCTTTATTGTTTCTATTTCCATTTTTATGTCCTGGATGGTTTTGTATAAATCCTTTACCTGTTTGGTTGTGTTCTCTTGTGATTCTTTAAGGGCTTTTACCTGTTTACCTGTGTTCTCCTCGGATTCCTTGAGAATGTTATTTATGTCCTTCTTAAAGTCCTCCATCATCATCATTAAAAGTGATTTTAGGTCTGACTCTTGCTTTCCTGGTGATATGGGGAGTTCAGGACTTAATGTGGGAGAACTAGGTTCTGATGATGACATGTGTTCCGGGTTGCTGGTCCTTGTATTCTTGCGCTTGCCTTTTGCCATCTGGTTCTCCTTGGTGCTACCTGTGCTGTCTCTGGCTGGAACCTGTCTTTCCTGTTCTCTTGGTTGTGTCAGAACTGTTTAGGTTGGGTGTCGCTGCTGAGATTAGAGCTAGGGCTCAGGATCTGCTCAGTGCTTTGGTCTGGACTGGAAGGAATCAGTGCTCTGGGCCAGGAGTGAGTTCCTGGATCCTGTGGGACCTGGTTACTCCCTGTTTGGGGCAGGTGTTGCTGCCTCCTTGCTTAAGAAGCTGCTCGAGTTAGAGCTCCTGGGAGCCACGCTTCCTCTGGGTTCTGTGAGATTGGATGCAGAGTTGCCGCCCAAGATCTGCTGAGCGCCCAGGCCCAAACCAGAAGGAACCAGTGCTCCAGGCCAGGAGTTTGTACTTGGGTCCCAGTGGGTCCCGGTTACTCCCTATTTGGGGCAAGTGTTGCTGCCTCCTTGCTTAAGGAGCTGCTCGAGTTAGAGTTCCTTGGAGCTACGCTTCCTCTGGGTTCTGTGAGATTACGTGCAGGATTGCTGCCCGAGATCTGCTGCGCGCTCAGGTCCAAACCGGAGGGAACCAGTGCTGGGGCCAGGAGTGAGTACCTGAGTCCCGGTGGGTCCCAGTTACTCCCGGTTTGGGGCAAGTGTTGCTGCCTTCTTGCGTAGGAAGCTGCTTGGGTTAGAGCTTCTAGGAGCCCTGCTTCCCCTGGGTTCTGTGGGATTTGGTGTAGAGCTCCCGCCTGGGATCTGCTGGGAGCTCCGACCCAGACCGGAAGGAGCCGGTGCTCCGGGCCAGGAGTAAATCCCTGGGTCTCAGTGGGTCCCGGTGGGTCCCAGTTACTCCCTGTTTGGGGTGGGTGTTGCTGTCTCCTTACCAGAGATACTGCCTGGGTCAGAGCTGCTGGGTGCCCCACTTCTGCCGGGTTTTGTGAGGTTCAGTGCAGAGCTGCCGCCAGGGATCTGCTGCCTGGGCCCAGACCAGAAGCGGAAGTCCCACTCTCTGTCTCCCACTCTCAATAGATAAAGAAAGCAAGCACAGGGTGGGGACAGACTGAGGCTGTACAGCGGCTAAACTGCAGAGCCGAGAGACCATCAGGAACCCGGACACACATAGGCCCAAGCTGCTGACCTGATGTGTTCCAGCCGGCTCCCGGAGGCCCCAGACACTTCCAGGGAAAGCTCAGAGGAAGGATTGTCTGCAGTGCTCAGTGTGTGCTGAAGGGCACATGGTGAGGGCCAGGTCGTTCAGTGTGTGCTGACAAGCATGTGGTGAGCGTCTCTGGGAGCAGGGAAGAGGACCTGCTACAGGGACAGGTGTGCTGATTTTAAAGCAGCCGGGCATTCCGCTCTCACAGAGAAGCCTCCGACACAGCTCCCACCCTCGGGCGCCCACAGGGAGGTCCAAATAGGTTGTCCAGTCCTGGAGAACCTATTTGTGAAGGGGTAAAGTGTGTGTGCATATGTGCTCAGGAGTCACAAGTGGGCTGGGAGAGGAGCTGGGAGTGGGAGGCCTAAGAGGCTCTAGGGATCAGGACTCCCTACACCTCAGCAATGGGAGCTAGTGGAAGGGTTTTAAACATAAATGTGACCCTTTCGTTGGGCGTTTTCTTTATTTTTGTTTTGTTTTTGTTTTGAGACAGGGTCTGGTGTAGCCCAGGTTGGCCTTAAACTCACTATGTTACTGAGGATAACCTTGAACTCATAATCTTGTCTCTACATCCCAAGTGTTGGTATTCCAGGTATGAACTGCAATGCCTAGCTCTGATGCTTTATTTGGCTTGATTTATTATTATTATTATTATTATTATTATTATATTTATAGCATTTTATTATATAAATAATAAGTGATCCTCTCTATCTCTCTTACCTTGGATCCTAGGAAATTCTTCAAGTCTAAACCTGTAGGCCTTTTGTTCAGAGAGAAATTTGGTGGTAATTTGTACCTTGGCTTCATCTTCCCTGACTCCACTCCACACGACAGTGCTCTTCTCTGATGTCCTTGAGAATGCTGGTGGCAAAGATCATGGCACGTAGCGACAGATGACAATATGGATGACAGTGTAAAATACTGAGTGTGACAGAGTACGAATTAATTCCAAATTAACTCTATAAATGAACTAGCTTTTATTGGAGTGTGTGTGTTGTTTAGGTGTATGAGTGTGAGTGTGAGTGTGTGTATGTATAGGTGTGTGTGTTTGTGTGTGAATGTGTGTAGGTATGTGTGAGACTTGTAGTTGTGTGAGTGTACGTGTTTGTAGGTTTGGGTGAGTGTGTGTAAGTGTGTGAATGTGTAGATGAATATGTGAGTGTATGTAGGTGTGTATGAATGTGTGTGAGTGTATGTGTGTGTATAGGTATGTGTGTGTTTTCTTGTGTGTTTATGTGCATGTGGAGGCCAAAGATCAACTCAGGAGCTATCCACCTTGGTTTTTGAGACAGGGTCTCTCACTAGGACCTGAGACTCTCAGACTTGGCTATGCTGTCTGGACAACAAGCCTTAGGGACCTGTCTGCTTCCCTAGCGCGGGACTACAAATATGTATGACATCTGGCTTTTTTTTTTTCAATTGTCTTAGATTTACTCTATTCCATAAGGATTTTGCCTGCATGGATGTATGGTTCTCTATGTGTGCCTTGTGACCTTGGAAGCCATAAGAGGGCATCAGATCCCTGGATGTGGAGTTAGGGGTGGTTGTGAGCCACCACGTCAGCGAGTGCACAGGTCCAGTGCAAGAAGAGCAGCAGCACTCTAGCCCTAACCTGGAACTCTGAGAGTCACACTCAGGTTATCATGCTAGGGTGGGATGGTGGTTTGAGCGGGAGTGGCCCCATAGGCTTGACCCCCAAATTGTGAAACTGTTTGGGAAGGATTTAGGGGTGAAGACATGCCACTGGGGGCAGACTTGGAGGTTTCAAAAGACTGCTGTTGTCCCCGTGTCTCTCTGTGCCTCCTGCTGTGTATGAATCAAGATGTGAGCGCTCAGCTACTGTGAGCTCAAGACAGTAGTCTGCTACCGTCCTCACAGCCATGGTGGTCATGGACTCACCCCCTGAAACTGTAAGCCCAAATAAACTCTTTTTTCTATTAGCTGTCTTGGTCATGGTGTCTCTGTACAGCAATAGAACAGTGTTCAAGATGGTCAGTAAACACGTTGCTAAGTTATTTCCAGTTCCCACCAGATCTCCAAGCACCCCCTTGTAGCCAGCTGTGGCCACAGTCAACTGGGTTCACCTGAAAGGGGGGCTGGGAATGAAAGAACGGATGGAGGGCAAAAAGAGATGAAGCCAAGATAAAGTTCTCTGATCAAGGCTCAATGCTTTAATGTTCAGCTTTTCAATTTAAAGGGGAAGCCCCACCTCCACCACCAAACTCCTTCTTGCTCCAGTCTCTTGTGGGGAGGGGCGTGGGTGAGGGGAGTCCGTCCTAAATTGTAGTCACAGCTGAGGTATCTCAAGGCAAGCTCAGCAGGCGGTCTATTCTTCTTGGCTCCTGTAGCAGACTGTGGGTCCAAGGTGGTTAACACCTGAGTCCTATTGTTTGGTCTGTTGTGGTAACCGAGATCCTTCAGGCCTGCCGAAGGCTTGAGGAAGGGCACAATTCCCCCTTTTTAGTTTTATAAAGATGAGCAGTGCCAGCAGCTGGATGGGGCACAAAATTTCATCCCATCTAGGGTAAAGAGTGGCTGGGCAACCGTGCCTGGCTTAGGTCAGTGTCTTATTGCTCCTATATTACCCGTCTTTGAGGTAAACATACATAGCATATTGATGTATGCCTCTGCCTTAGGTTTATAGGAGCTCAAGAACACTCTTACCCATCTTTGACTAACCAGCCATCATTGGCACACTCTTTCACAATATAGACCAAAGCCACTTTCAGATCAAAGGACCTGTGGGCATGCACTAGATGCAATTCTTCATAGCGATGGCTAACTGCCATGATGAATAGCTGAGCTTGCTGAGAGCAATCCTGTGTGAGGGCAATCAATCTGCTTAAAATACAGGGTTCAAAGATTAAAACCAACATGATTATCCAAGCAATGTAGAAAATAAGGTTGAAAGCAGAAATGCCCCAGTGTCTAATCCAACTGCTGGTTAACAGGGATCAGACACAAGTCTGGCCACCAGGTATATAGTGGGTGGCTTTAAGTATTAATGGAGACTATATGCCAGGTTAAATCAGCTGGCTGATAAGGATTTAGAGCCATCTTCATCACCAGAATCATAATTATTAGGCTCAAGATCTGTGTCCACTTGACAGACCAATCTTCCAGGCAGCCATTGGGCTCCATTTTCTTTTTCTGAAAAAATATAGACTGAGCCATGACCCCAAATTAAAACAGGGTCAGGACCATTCTAAGTATTAGTTAGGGGGTCTCTCCATATGACCTTGGCAAATGAGCTGGAAGTGACTGGATGCCAGTGGCAATCCGCTAAGACTGACCGTTAGCATCAGTTTGCAGAAAATTTAAAACAAATAAGGGACAAAAGCAAGGTGTGCTATGGTGACCTTGGGGGGCATAATTCCCCCCTTTTTTTAGTTTTAAGGAGCTAATTATTTAGAGTTCCTTGCAAAACCAGGGAAGAAGTGGCAGTAGCTGCTCCTCCCACATTCAAGAGACTTATCAAGTTATTATTTTAAAGTTTCATAGTATCTGTTTTATAATTCCTTGTCCTTGAGGATAATAAGGAATCTCAGTAATGAGTAATATTAAATTGTCAACAAAACATCTCAAATGTTTGACTGCAATAGCCAGTTCCATTGTCTATAATCTGATATGGAACACCATGCATAGAAAAATAATGTAGGTAATAACTAATTATAATTTTTAGTTGCTTTTCTTGTTAAAGCAGTTGCAACTAGAAAGCCTAAAAGGGTATCAAGTCACATGTACATATTTTAATTTTTCTAAAATCAAAAATCAAAAATAGATGAGTAACATCCATTTGCCATAATTGATTATGTATAAGTCCTCAAGGATTAACACCATTATGAAAAACTTGAGGACACTGAGAACAAGTTTTTGCAATTTAACTTGCACACTTTCTAGAAATGCCAAATTATTGTCTCAAGTTATTATTATAATTTTAATATTGTAAAGAATAAGATTGTATGGCCAGTTGTTTCTGTAAGGTCTATAATTTGGCTAGTATATAAATCTGCTGTGGCATTGCCCTGGGGTCCAGGCAATCCAATATGAGCTCTTAAATGTCTTATAAAGTTAAGAAACAGTGCATGTTTCTTAAATTAAGCTGCATTTGTATAATAACTGTAAAATTTTGAGAGTTAGCAATATCTAAAAAAGGAACAATTTTACTTATTTATTTATTATTATTATTTTTGTTTGTTTGTTTGTTTGTTTGTTTTTCGAGACAGGGTTTCTCTGTGTAGCCCTGGCTGCCCGAAACTCACTCTGTAGACCAGGCTGGCCTTGAACTCAGAAATCCACCTGCCTCCCAAGTGCTGGGATTAAAGGCATGTGTCACCACTGCCTGCAAAAGGAACAATTTCAAGCAATTATAAACCACGAGCCATAAACTGGCTATGAGTATACAAATTGAAAGCTTGATTTTTCAGCATTTCAAACAGTGGCTACAGCATGTAATTTAATTATTGGTGCTGAAGCAGGGGAAACTCAAGAAAATGAACATGTGATCTAATTACATATACTGCCTTCTCAATAGATGAGGCATCTGTAAATACAGTAAACATCTTTTCTATGGACTACATGCAAATTTATAGGAAATACAAAAGCATGCATAGAGAAAAACTGTAACAACTTGTCTTATGGATAATGATTATCAAATTTGCCTAAAAAGTTTGCCATGTAATAGGCCAAATATCATTATTCTCCAATAACCAATTTAATTTCTATTTGGAATAAGGAATAAACATTTCATCCAAAATACTTTCAGGATTCTATCTTACAATCTTGTATTAACACTGCAATAGTTTCACAATAGGATGTTCAAACTTTACTTGTAAATGAAGAAGGATGAATCCACATTAATGGTTTCTTTTGCCAAAGGGCTGCTGTGAGCACATGAGTAGCAATAACTCAAACAGTCAACAATTGATCATAGTCTATTTAATGTATCTGTTGATAATAACAGTTTACTCTACTTTCTACAAAGCTATTCCTCCTTCATCAGTTAATTGTTGAGGGGAATTAGGACTTGCATCCCCTTGAGAATATCAAACAGAGGTTCACGTTCTCCTGTGGTGAGCTTAAGATGAGGTTTTAGCCAATTAATATCTCCTATGAACTTTTGAGGATCATTAAAAGTAAACCTTTTTTTTTTTTTTTTTTTTTTTTGCATGTACATCTGCAAGCTAGAAGAGGGCACTAGATCCCACTACAGATGGTTGTGGGCCATCATGTGGTTGCTGGGAATTGAACTCTTAAATATTTTTAGTTGTAAATCTAGCCTTTAACGGCTGAGCCATCACTCCAGCCCCAACTATCTATTTTTATTGGAATTTTCTGTGCCACAATCTGCTTAAGCTATAACTGAGGTCTTAAATATTGTAAAGACACTGTCTTTGAATCTTTTTTGGAGCAACAAGTACTCCAAAAAAATTTTTTTTAAATTAATTTATTTATTATATATGAGTACACTGTTGCTGTCTTCAGACACACCATTAGAGGGCACCAAATCTCATTACAGATTGTTGTGAGTCACTATGTGGTTGCTGGGAATTGAACTCAGGACCTCTGGAAGAACAGTCAGTGCTCTTAACCCCTGAGCCATCTCTCCAGCCCAAGTACTCCAAAATTTTAAAGCTCGTTGTATTAGAGCAAAGGCTTGTATGAATGCAGGATAGTGCAGCTTTTAATATCTCATTAAAGAGACATTGTTTTCAATCCTACTTTTACACATCTGGTTTCTGAGTGACTCCAACCCTGAGTTACCAGTTAAGCCAACTTTCTGTTACCAAGGTTGCAAATATTTAATCATACCCAATAACTTACAGGCCAATAATCTATAACCAAGACATGCAGAACGTATTTATACTTTTAAAACCAATTAGAAACAACAATGAAGTGGCTACACATCTTATATATTTAACAAAATGTCTTGCTTTTTCTAGCTGTAATTTCAAGAGAAAAGCACCTTGTCACAGAGATTTTTCTGGGACAAACAACTTCTTAGCTTCCTTACAGAATCCAAAAAGCTGCTGGTCCCTTTAAGAACAGCTTATGCAACAATCAATTCCAATTCCTGGGAAGGCTTCTCCAGCTCAGCTCGACGATGCTTAGCTACGGGTAACTTATCTGTGCACATTAAGACTGCCTTTATAACAAAGTTAAACTAGATCAAGGGTTGGATCAAGCAGCTTTTAATGATCTTTTTCTTTTGAACATGAAAGAAAGAACACCAAACATTTAGACAACGAAACAAAAAACAAACAATTGACCACATGGACATTGGCATGCCAAGGACAGACAACAGACAAAGACCTCTAGGAGCCAAAGAGAAACTCCTGAATTTCCTCCTGTTCCTAGGAGAGCTCTGAAATAGAATCTTCATTCTTTTTTTACTAACACAGCCCAGAGAGAGGACAACGCTTTTCCGAAACACCTTCTCTCTCTCATATTCAAGATCTAACTCTTTACCTCTTTCTTTAGGAGATGTAGCAGGCAACTATTGATAGTAACACCTCAGTGCCCTGTTTTCTTAGTTTTTCAATTCCTTCTAACCCTGCTCCTCTTGCCTGAAGCAGCTCTTAGGCTGCAGCAAATGCCTGTTTGGAATTCTCCGGTCCCAAAATCGCTGTCACCTCCTAGGTGATGTAGGTGTTGGGTCAATACTTACTCAACCTAGACCGTATCCCCTTAAACACACTTCCTGCAAACACAGCCACAGCTAGCATCAATGCTGTTCGTTGCTTACCAAGTGTCCAGGATACTCTTCTTCTTCCGTTTTCCGTGGAGCTCCACACAAGACAGTGTTCCTCAGTTAATCCCCCCATTTTCAGGTCCCTGTTGTAGCGCCATTCTGTAGCCAGCTGCGGCCATGGTCAACTGGGTTCACCTGAAAGGGGGGCTGGGAATGAAAGAAGGGATGGAGGGCAAAAAGAGATGAAGCCAAGATAAAGTTCTCTGATCAAGACTCAATGCTTTAATGTTCAGCTTTTCAATTTAAAGGGGAAGCCCACCTCCACCACCAAACTCCTTCTTGCTCCAGTCTCTTGTGGGGAGGGGCGTGGGTGAGGGGAGTCCATCCTAAATCGTAGCTGGAGGTATCTCAAGGCAAGCTCAGCAGGCGGTCTATTCTTCTCAGCTCCTGTAGCAGACTGTGGGTCCAAGGTGGTTAACACCTGAGTCCTATTGTTTGGTCTGCTGTGGTAACCAAGATCTTTCAGGCCTGCTCAAGGCTGGGGGAAGGGCACATCCCCCTATGCGCCCCAACCGGGAAATCCAACCACAGCTCATAGTGACTTTCATATACAACAGACCAGATGGAGTAAAAAAAATAAAATTAAGAAAGAGAGAGAGAGAGAGAGAGAGAGAGAGAGAGAGAGAGTAAAGACCTAGTCTCTGTTCACCACAGTCACTAAAGCCTAGTGCTGTGGATGGAGACAGTTTGAGAGAGTAGTGCGACCTGAACGGCTTGGATGTGAACGGTGTGCGTCAGAGCAGAGGCGCATGGTGAGGAGGGTGGGATGGGTCACGGTATTGCATCTCTGTGAGTTTAATGGAGCGCAGTGAGGAGCGGGAGGTGGGGGCGGGGTGGGCAGCAGGGAGCGGGACAGAAGATGCTACCTGGAGCTGCTGAATGTGGACTACTTCCCTCAGCCACTGCTGAGTACTTAGTTAGAGCCTTGAATGCTCTTCTGATTACCGTGTGCACACGTCTCAGTCAGTACTGCTGAGACATTAAAATGCACCCTGACCCTCCTTTAACCACGGGTTGGTTGGTCTTGGCTGTCCTTCCTCCTCTTCTTTCTTTCTTTCTTTTTCTTTCTTTCTTTCTTTCTTTCTTTCTTTCTTTCTCTTTCTTTCCTTTCTTCCTTCCTTCCTTCCTTCCTTCCTTCCTTCCTCCTTCCTTCCTTCCTCTTCCCTCCCTATCTTCCTACCATCCTTTGTTCCTCACTTCCTCATTTTGAGATAGCACTTCACTCTGTAGCCCAGGCTGCCCTTGAACTTAGGGCGAGTCTCCCAGCTCAGTCGCTGAGTACTGGGGTTACAGGTGTGAGCACCCCTGGCCATGATCACGAGAAGCCAATGAGAAAGATCTCAGTAGACCTGCATTGGATGACGGATGATTGGAGACATCAGGTTTTTTTTCTCTAGGGTGTCCCCTCCACTTGACAGGAGCTCCTTCTGGGGATGGAGAGATGGCTCAGTGGTTGAGAGCACTTGCTGCCCGTGCAGAGGATCTGGGTTTGGTTCCCACACAGGGTAGTTTACAACCACCTGTAACTCACGTTCTAGGGGATCCAATGCCCTCTTCTGCCTCTACAGGCACTGCATGTACATTATGTGCCTATTTACATGCAGGTATTAATGTTCACACATGTAAAATACAACAATTCTTTTTTAAAACCCCTCACGCTATTCTTTGTCTCTCACCCCCATCTAGACCCTGATGAAATGGCTTGCTTAATTAAGCCCCCTTCCTTCTCTGGGTCTCTGTCTCATTCTTGTCTTTGACCACAGAACAGAAAAGAGAAAGCTTTCTTGTAAAGAGAAAGTAGGAGATATGCCAAGGGAGTGAACGCATTCTTTATTCTTTTTTCTTTCATAGTTGTTTGTTTTTTGAGACAGGGTTTCTCTGTATAGCTGTGATTGTCCTAAAACTCACTCTAGAGACCAGCCCACAGTGAACAGATATTTATTATTTATTTATTTATTTATTTATTTATTTATTTATTTATTTATCTCAAGACAGGGTTTGTCTGTGTATGTGTAGCCCAGGCTGTCCTGGAACTCACTCTGTAGACCAGGCTGGCCTGAACTCACAGAGCTCTGCTTGAGTCTGCCTCCTGAGTGCTGGGATTTAGCCAGCACCACCACCACCAGCTGTGATGAGAAAATTCTTATCTGTGGACATCAGATAATTCCTACAACTGAGCTACACTAGAGCAAGTGAATTTGCTGAGTCTCAGGCTCTTAGGGAAGAGGCTGAGCAGAGGGTCACTGCAGTCCCCTTAGCTGTCGTACATGGCATACACAGCCCTCCCTTCCAGGGCTTGGGCCTGCTCCAGTCCCTGCTCCCCATTTGTTCTCCCTGGATTTTACCTGTGACCAATGAGCTACACTCACTTGCACATCTGTACACATTGCCCACCGCTCCTTCAGCTGGCAATGCCTGTGCTCCTCAGCTGCCCTCGCCTGCCTTCCTGGAATGAGGAAAGCACACACTGCATGCTCACAGGATGAGGAGCAAGGGGATAATCTGTGACCTCATAGAAGGATCAGGTGGAGCCAGCATGCCTTGGGAGGAAGGGGCCGTGTATGTGACATTATATAGTCATAAAAAGAACACGGGGGTCATTTGGTAATTCCTCAGAACATTAAATGTGGCGTTGTGTATGAGTTCAGGCACGTGTGAAGAATTCAGAGACGAACCTCAGACACTGGTCCTCACATGCCACCCTGATGGAGATGGGGTGCTCTTGTTGTCTGCCACTGCATATGCCAGGCTAGCTGGCCCGACATCCACGCAGGAGGGCTGAGATGGCAGCGGCTCAGCGTCCTACTGACGGAGACCCTCATGCTTTAGTGGTGACCACTCTACCCAGCTCCACAGCAGCACAACAGCTTTTTATTTATGAAGCTTTTTTATGTCAGAGATGTTTTGCCTGCATGTGTCTTTGCATCATGTGTGTGTCTAGTGCCTGCAGAGGCCACAAAGGGGCCTTGGATTCCACTAGAATTGGTGTTACAGACATTTGAGCTGCTGTGTGGGTCCTGGAAATCAAACCCAGGTCCTCTGGAAGAGCAGCCAGCTCTTAGCTGCTGAGCCATCTCTCCAGCCTCTTGAAAAGTTTTGTTTTGCCAAGCAGTGGTGGCGCACGCCACCAGCCTCCAGGAAAGCCAGGGCTATAAAGAGAAACCCTATCTCAAAAATAAATAAATAAATAAATAATAAATAAATAAATAATAAAGTTTTGTTTTGTTTTTGAAACAGGGTCTCTCTTTATAGCCCTGGCTTTCTGGAACTCTATATAGACTAGGCAATATAGGCAATATTTGAACTCACAGAGATCCATTTGCAACATTATGTAGTCATAAAAAGAACGGGGGGGGGGGCGCTGCGGGGGGTGTCATTGTCAATGCCGGGACAAATGGAAAAAAAAAATGGACATTTGGTGATTCCTCAAAAATGTTAAACATGGCATTATCCAATGACATAGTAATTCACTACACACACACATACACACATGCATACACACATACACACATGCATATACACATACACACACATAGAAGTAATGAAACATACTAAAAAACTTGTACATAGTAGTATTTATAATAATCAAAATATTCAGTTTATGGGTGGATAAGTAAATTGCTGTGTGTCCAAACAGTAGCATATTGTTCGTTAATTATGAAGAAAAAGAAACTGTGTAATCAAGAGGTCACAAAGCCATCCTATATGTGTATATATAAAATAAATATAAAATGTCTAACGTAGGCCGTTGGGGTTTGTTGCTGGTTTGAGACAGTTTCGTGTACCCAGTCCAGCCTGGAACTCACTGTCTGGGGAAGACTCCTAATCCTTCTGCCTCTGCCTGCTGAGTGTTGGGATTGCAGGCTTCTGCCAACATACGCGGTTTATGCAGTGTCAGGATTCAAACCCATGGCCTTGAGTTAGAATTCTACCCAGAGTTACATTCCCAGGGCCCCAGGTAGGTGGATCTATCCGTGGAAAGTAGATTAGCGATGGCCTAAGGTTGTGAGGGTAAGACCCAAATGAGCGAATGGTAATTAGTGGGAGGGGTGTCTCTGTGGAGGACGAGAATGTTTGCTCTGCAACTGATTGTGGTGACGGGTGCCATCACACTGAGTTGTGTAATTTGAGTTGGAAATTATGTAAATTATATAACAATTGCGTAAATTACAGAACAACAAAATAACCTTTGAAAGGTGGAGGAGGGGCGGGGAAGGTGGCGTAGAAGGTACGGGCACTTGCTGCAGAGAATGCACTCGAGGTTATAAATTCTCAGGACTCATGTGGTAGAAGGAGAGAACTGGCTTCTGAAAGTTATACGTGACATACGTTTATATACCAAATAATTAATATATAAATATGTGCATTTATATATTTTATAGATTAACATTAACAGTTTTGTAATGGAGGGAGCTGGAGACTGCTCAGGAGGAGTGCATATGTCTGGCATGCACAAGTCTCTGGATTTGATCCCCGGCTCTCAGGATGGACCTGTATTTCAGCACATACTGTTGGGAATAAAAGTCACATCTCTGAGCCGGGCAGTGGTGGCGCATGTCTTTAATCCCAGCACTAGGGAGGCAGGGGCAGGTGGATCTCTGTGAGTTCTAGGCCAGCCTGGTCTACAAAGAGAGTTTCAAGACAGCCAGGGCAGTTACCCAGAGAAATCCTGTCTTGAAAAACTGAAGAAAAACAAAAGCCACATGTTGAACAGTAGGTATAATATGCTCCTCTTTTATTTATAAGAAATATATATGGACAGAGAGAAAGAGAGAGAGGCGTTATTATAAACATAAAAAAGGTCTGTGATGGTATACACCAAGCCATTCACAAGTCATCTCCCGAAGGTTGGAGTCATGCACAGGGCGTTGTCTTTTATTTGATATGCTTTTAGCATTTACCACAAGTGTGTCCTGCTCTGGACATGTCAAACAGGATGACAGTGAGTACCGGGGCCCCACAGAAGGCCCCAGAGTCCACTGGCGTTCAAGTGAGAGGAAGGGATCCCAGGAGGCTGAGGTTCTGCATATCCAAGGGCAGCACCCCAGGAAGGGGTGGGTTTTCAAACCCAGGTGATCTCCCTTTCCACCCCAGTGTGGCCCAGAGCCAGGTCTGGGGGAGGAAAACTGTTTTTGTGTCCGCTAAGTGAAAAGATTCACTTCTAGTGAATTTGGGATTCAAAATCCAAAGGGTACTTCCTGTTCCTCTCCATGGCAGTCTCCCTTCATCTAGCCCACCCCCTGTGGGTCACAGACACTCAGCATCCTCCTGCCTCCCTGTACCCCTCACACGTGGCTTCTTAGTTGTGGAGACTGGCCCAGAAGAACCCCAAAGGGCCACTTCCTCCATTTTGGGGTGGTGGAGTCCTCGTCAAATGTATGGACCTTGCTCTGCTGACCTGTCCCAACCAAAGGCCGTCAGGATTGCTCTTGCTCTTTTTCCGGTCCACAAACTCTTACCAAAACCATTGACATCACAGAAGATAGAGAGATGAGATACTTTTTTTTTTTTTTAAAGGAAGGAAAGTAATTCCATGCATAGTCCATATACTATAAATAGGAGTCAAGAGCAGTGTCTCATAATCCAAGACATTAATATCTCCATCTAACTAAGCATAGTGGTACACTCCTGGTACCCCAGCACTTCTTGGGAGTTTGAGGCAGGAAGATGGTACATTTGCAGCTAGCCTGGGCTACCTGGAAAGACCTTGTCTCAAAAAATTTTTCATTCCACTGAAAACATATGTAAGTGAAATTAGTGCTATAAACAACTTCTTGTGGCTTTTCCTTTCCTTTTCCTTTTTTTCTTTCTCTTTCTTTCTTTCTTTTTCTTTTTTTTTTTTTTTTGAGATGGTCTAATATTTAGCCTAGGCTGGAACTGAACTTACTATGTAGTCCAGGCTGGCCTTGAACTCTTCAAATCCCTCTGCCCTGGGTTTTTATGACTGCTGGGATTACAGACATGAGGCCACCAAGTCTAGCTTTCCCTTTGGGCTTTGATACCAAATGACCATGTACCCATCTGAAGACCATGTATCTATCTAAGGAAGACACTCGCTCGCTGTTTTCAGAACTTCTTGTGTTTCAGATTCATAGCCGAGGCTCTGGTGCTTCACGAGTGTATCCATAGGATACACTTGTGCAAGTGCAGAGGCCGTGCCACAGGTGGGTGGGCAGGGTGGGCTTTGCAATGGCATTGCCTGTGAGCCGCTATGCTCTCTGCTTCTCCGGAAACACTTGATTCTATCTGCTTCCTTCAGGGAAATGACAGTTTCGCTTCTTTCCTCTCTCTGTGCCGAGCCAAACGGAGACTCGACGGCCCTCACCAAAGACAACCAGGGAGCTCAGTAGGACCTTTGCTAGGATGGAAATCTCTTCTGAGGCCCTGAACAAATCACCTATACCAGACCTGAACATCCTTTTTCTCCTCTGTAGAGAAGCCATCTCTGTCCGCTTGACACCATCCGGTATCTTGTCTCTCGCCCACCCCCACCCTCAGGGGCTGGGTTTTGCCCTGCCCTCCCTAAAGGGAAAAAGAGTCCAGGCCAACAGAAAGGTCCATAGGCTTTTTAATGGTGTGATGGCTACTTCCCTTCTGAGACCCGATCTAGTTGTGACAGCGACTTGCAAGGTGTTGGTGTCAGGGGAGTGGGCAGGCACAGGGTGGGCAGAGGCCATGCAGTGACTGGGAGGGGTGGGCAAGGGCTGTTACATTCTGTATGGCATGTAAACATTCTTCTGTTGCTTCCCAGGGAGGGGGAGGACAACTCCCTGTCCCCCAACACCTGCCCAGGGGGCTCAGAAGACTGAGCAAGCCAGGCCCCTGGGGAGGAGCTGAGGAGCCAGAGAGCCATGTGTCTGGGGCAGGGCCCTTCTCCTGCACCCTCTGCACACGGCTGTGGAGGGAAGGCGCACTGAGGTGAGCACACCCCACATCTGAGCCAGCGACACAGGCAGTCAGGATGGTGGTCATAAGAGACGGTGGTGGTACTGTGCCACTCTCAGAGAGGAGGGAAAGGAACTTGAAGGGCCTAGTGCAGGGGACGGATGATCTTCAAGGAAAGGGCAGCAGCTCGGGTGTGGGGCATCAGGAGACGTGGTTTCCTGTGCCCTTAGCCCCTCAGCACCCACCTCTGCTGGTCCTCTGTCCCTCCTTCCTCCCAGCCCGATGACATCACTGACTCGGAAGCCTGAGGTCAGATGGAGCCCTCTGTAGGTCTGGAATCCCAAGGGTAGGCTGGTCTTTGCATCTGATCTGTACCAGCTCAGAGCACTGGCTGTAGTTGGGGGTGGGGTGAGCCCAGGGCTTTCCTAGGCCTTCCCTTCTTCCAATCTTCAAACCTGGGTGGTGCTGGTCCTACGGCAGAAATGAGACTGAATGGGGGACCTACATTCACAGTTCGGTTGGTGGCAAGGGGCAGGCCCAGGGCCTGGGCACTGGGGTCATGCCCTGGTCCCCACCTGGCATGAGCTGATTGTCATTCATAAAAGCTCTGGGTGGGGGGAAGTGAGCCCTCTGCCCCGTCACTGGACTAGGGGACAATTAGAGGGCCTTAGGGTGACAAAGATAACTGTATCCAGAGAGGTTTCCTGAGTGTTCTGGGAGTGTCTGCGGCAGCATGGATAGATCTCAAAGACTACCCACCCTGGTGCCCTCCCCTCGCTGGTCTGTAGAGCTGCCTTCTGGCACGGAAGCTGCCCACACCTGCTGACCCTACATGAGGAGTACAGTTGGCACGAGCTGCTCTCAGCCAGTCATCACGGGTGTCAATGTGGCCGGGCCGGTGGCATACTGAGGCCTTCCTTCACCAAAATGTCTTGGTTTGCTCTCTGTGGCTCAGGGAAGGACACAGGGACAGAACAGGGGGTGGAGGCTGTGAGTGCTTTCTGGGAGGCCTGCAGGGAGTCCCTGTCCAAGACAGGAGGGGTCGCCTGTCCCATCTGCAGCCAGAATGCCGTTTGCTCCAGATGTTAGCAGCTGAGGCTCCTGATGAGGTGGGTGAACTATGCAGAAGCCAAAATGCAAGAGGAGGCCCCATGTCAGGCACAGAGCAGCTCAGCTGTGTGGGCTGGCTCAGAGCAAGGAGGGCCCAGGGTGAGCTGGGTGGGTTTGGGGGTGGGCACGAGCTACATCACATACACACTTTAAAGTGAGAAGGGCCTTCTGCCTCCCGGAGGAGCCGGTCTACCTCAGCCTGCCTCCTCTGCCCACTTAGGATGGTGCCTGAGCCAGCCTATTCCCACAGCAGAGACGTCAGGAAGAAGGACAGAGAGCCAGAACAGAGTCCCCAACCCCCTAAATGACCAACACACAGAAGGTGATAGCCAGCCACTCTCCACCTGTGTGGAACTTGAGAGAGGAGAACTGGCTGAAACTGCAGTACGCAGGATTGAGGTTAGACAGCAGGAAGGACTTCCTGATGGTAAGGGGTCCTGAGTACTAGACCAGAGGACCAGAGAAGTGAGTAACCTTTTAAAAGCCCCATTCCAAATTCCCTCTGGGAAACACTTGCCTAGGAGGGCAGGTGCTCTCTTCCGGAGGCCCCATTCATTCCTAGTCAGGAAAGGGGTATCTGCTACCCAGAGACTGGAGGGAGCAAAGAATCACACAGCCAGTGCCTTTCTTAGAGCTGACGTTAGCAAGGCCGGAGGTGTCCCCTTAAGTCTAAATAGATCAATGAACCCTGGGTCCCACTTCCCCGATCCCAGCTTGGCCTTCTATGGTCACCATGGCTCCTAGGAGACTGGGCAGGCCAGAGCCTGCGCACTTAGGGAGTTTGAGGCTGTTTCTCCTGTTGGGTAGGTTTGGGGGCTGGCTACAAGAAGGTAGGGGTTAAGAGGACGCGGTGGGTCGCAGGAGGTGTAAGCAGGTGTAAGCCCTTGGTGGAGGCTAGAGATCAGCCAAGACCTGGTGTGTGAAGGGGACCGGCTCCAGAAGCGGAGTCTTCGGAGCGACAAGTGGCTGAGCCTTCCCGGGGCAGAGGATCTGTTGTGAGCCTGTCCCTGCAAAGAGGGCAGGCAGGAAGGAGGCAGGACGCAGAGACAGACAGACGCCCCCTCCTGGGTCAGTGGGCTGGCTGGGCTGCTGGGCACGACAAGTGCTCACGTGCGTCCTGGTGGGTGCAGGCGGGAAGCTGGGGCCGCGGTGGCGCTCGGGCGCGTAAGGCTGTGCTGGAAGCTGCTCCAGTGTGGCCGGCTGCGGGTGGGGACCGGGGGAGGGTAGGGAGTGCCGCAGAGAGCCGCGGGCGGGTGTCATTATCTGGTCCCGGCCCGGCCCTCTGTAACCGCCGCCCGGCCTTTGGTTGCTGCGCGCTGAGTCTGCAGTTGTTTTCCCCTGGGTCCTTTCTTGGGGGCCCCCGGGGAGGCCTCCGGCTGAGATCTGACTTGGAGGACCCCCGGGATGGAGGGACGCCAGGCCGGGCTTGATGCGAAGGGGAGGAGCTCTCTTTGCGGGGCAGGGACTGGCTCCGCGGGGACCCGCTGGGGTGGCGCGCGGTGGAGGCGGGGAGGCCGGGACTGCGGGGTGCTGCGGGCTTGGAGACTTGGGCGCGACCTGGGCCGGGCCCCCGGCTCGCGGACTGTTTGGGACGGAGGTCAGCAGCAGGGGCCAACCCTGAGGGCTTCTGCAGCTGGAGCCTGCGGAGGGGCAGAGGACAAGAGAAAGGGAACAGGGGGAGGGAGGCGGGGGAGACGACAGGAGGGACGTTTTCAGAATGCTTTTGAGCACTGAGCCCTAGAGTTCTGCATTCTCAGAGCTGGGTAAGATGGAAGAGGCCAGGCACAGAGGAGTAAACAGGCCTGGTGCTCCATCCTGCATTTTGACAGGAGTCTGCTACAGATTCTCCTTAAGGGTCATATGCATCTTTAAAATTCCCTTGGGTTTTGCATTCTTATCTAGAATGTACTTATATTAATACAAAATACCATGTCATACGGTACTGGCTTCAAATGTCCCATGGCATACAGCTCCCCCCGGGGACACCGCACCATGTCCCCTCTAACTATGCTGTCCTTTGTTTCCTTGAGCCCAGTAACAATCACTGAACCACAAGTGACACAGTGCCCAGCTTGGCGTTGGTAGACCAGAGAGGTATCTGAGGGTGTCATAGCTCCTAAGATTGGCTCCGAGAAGTCCCTGGAGGACCTGTGGTCACTCTGCCCACAACCAAGGCTGGCAAGGGTCTCTCACCTGCTGGTGATGGCCAAGTCGGTCGCTGAGGCCGCACCATGGGATCTTCCAGGAAGCTGCTGGCCTTCTGCAGGCATGGACACACTGATGGGGCGGGGAATCCGGCTCCGGGTGGTCGCTGCCCGCCCAGCCTTCCTAGGCAAGGCTGTTGTGGGCTCTGAGGCAGGTGTGTCCTCCTCAGAGCCGGTGCCTGAGAGTGTCTCAGAGGCACGGCGCTGCTCCTCACTGGAGGAGGATGAGGCTCCTGAGGCCAGCCGCAGCAACAGCCGGCCCTGCCTCTTCTCCATCACCAACCGAGCCAGGTCCTGCTGTGGCCGAGCCCTCTTGCTCCACCGCTCTTTGGCCGACAGTGAGCCTGAAGGCTCTGAGCCTGTATCCTCTTCAGACAACAAGACAGGAATACGGCTCCTGGGCCGAGATCCTGGCATAGCATGGCGGCTGGGGGAGATGGTGATCCCTTTCTTGGTTATTGGCTCTTGTGGGGGTGCCGGAACTGCTCCATCAGCAAGGGCTGGGCCGTTGGGCAGCGAGTCTGTGACTACCTCTGAGGGTGTTTCCCCAGGAGGGCCAGACAGGGCATAGCTCTCCATCTCAGTCCCATCCAGCCCTGCCAAAGCCATGCCATCCTCCAGAGGCGCCGGGCCCCCTCCTCTGCGATGCCCCCTCAGAGAGCAACTCCAGGCCCAACTCGCCCCCAGTGCTCAACTCCTCAGGCCTGGAGGCCTGTCCTCCGGAAGACATGACGTTGAGGTGGGATTTCTCTGCAATGTGAACAAAAGTCCTTTCGACTTTGGTGAAGGGTGATGTCACTGCTGTGACCCCAGCCCCAGGAGCCACCAGCCCAACCCCAATCCCTGCTCCAGGTCCTGAGGGCTTGGGTTCAGACTTGAGGACGGAGGACAGGGTGCCCGGCTCGGACACATCCAGCTGGCTTCCAGTGGGCTGAGGCCGCTCATGCTGAGGGGTGAGCGCAGCCAAGGTGCCCAGATCAGGGTCAGGGGCCAGTTCGGCAGTGACTGGTGACTTCTTCATGTCACCGGGGGAGACGAGCACCAGCGTTTTGGAGCCCTCCTCTGGCTCCAGGTCCCCATCAGCCATGGAGGCCCGGCCCCTGGCCTCTTTCTGGTCGTCAGCCAGCAGCGTGGACGGGGCGCCCTCCTGACTCCGCTCAGTGCTTCGCTCACTGCCCTCGCTGCTAGAGCCGCTTCGAGGCCCCAGCACCTCCCCAAGGGCCCCTGCCTCCTCCTCGTCTTCATCTTCTTCCTCTTCTTCCTCACCGTCTTCTTCCTCTTCCTCTTCTTCCTCCTCTTCCTCCTCCTCCCCCTCCTCCTCTTCCTCTTCCCCCTCTTTCCCATTGGCCTGAGGCTGAAAGGGAGCCAATGGGACCTGGGGGGCGGTGAGCAGCATGTGTGAGAAGCCCACCCTCCGGACCCTGTTGAGCAGCCGGGCCCGTTCTCGATAATCAGAGAGGTCTCTCTTGAAGTCCTGGTAGGGCAAGCCCGAGGCACAGCTCGTGGAAGGCCATTCACCTCAAATGGGGGCGCCACAGAGAATACCTGTAAGGGGCACACACAGGGACCGTTGAGGTCACCCACCTTCCTGGACCCAGGAGATCTCACCTGTACCCTAAGCTAGGAGACTCCCACCTCCCCAGAGACATCTGTCAGAGGTTAACCACATGGTCTTACCGTGTCCTCCTCAGGTCCCAGAATGCTCCCGTTAGGTATTTCTAGTAAGGCTCAGGGAATCCCTGAGGTCCTAGGGACAGACCTAGGTCCTAGGCTCTGCTGTCTACCTGCCCCGCCGCCCCTCACCAGACACAGCCAACTTCAGAGTATGACTGGTAACAAGAAAGAACCAGAAAGCAGCAGGATTTCAAAAAAAAAAACAAAAACAAAAACAAAACCTTCTTTTGTAGGTGACCAGGCAGGAGGGGCTGAGTCTTTTACTGAGATGGGATATGGGCATATCCCAGTTAGCCAGCTTACATTAATCCCTTTAGCAGGGTGCAGGTCCTCCGTAGCTACTGCCCAGAACCACAGGACCCTGTTAGGGGCATCCTCTTACAACTAGAGCACAGGCTGGGCCAGTGGAGCGCCAGAGGTTTTCCTTCCTGCCTCCGCCTTCTCTCTCTGAGGAACCCGGTTAAGCTTTCCTCTTGGAAGCTGTGTGTGCGTGCATGTGTGTGTGTGTGTGTGTGTGGTGTGTGTGTGTGCGCACGCACGTGTGTTCGGAGCTCTTGGCAGTCCCATCATGGCTGAGCCTTTTCCTGCTGTGAGACTCTTCCACTTCCTCTCTGCCTCCACTCTGCTAGACTAGAAAGGCCCAAGGCAGAACTGGTGGTCTCCTCTCTTGGTCTGCTCTGTCTGTGCCTCAGTCCACTCTACAGACACCCTCAGTACTACATCAAGCCACAGTGAGGGGCCGTGCTCAGGGTCCAGCACTTTCTTAGGCTTGTAAACACATCGGGACCTCTGCCTTTCTGAACCAACATGGTATCCAGACCAGGAGCCCCCAAATGGAAATCATCTGTCACCTTCAGCACCACAGTCCTGTTACCATCTCAGCATCTGCTCCTGCAGGGCTACATGGACTCTACTCTGCCAGCCTAGTCTTCCACAGCCCCAGCCTGCTGCCTCAATGCTGGCCCTGCCAGCCGTCCTTCTTACAACCGAACTTCCTGAAGCTCAGATGCCACTCTGTCTCTCTCTGCAGTGGCTGTCTCAGTGACCATGTCACAGGACCCATCCTTGGCTTGACACTCTAACAATCTCTCACCCCTACCCCGCCTCCCATGCTCTCCCTCCCTCCCTCAGCATCTCCTGAGTGTGTCCTGCGTCTCACACATGGACCCCTGACTCTCTATTCACAGGATGAATCCCTCTGCAAAGCCGTCCTGTTCATCACCAAGTACTCTCCTCACTAGCTTCCCTTTCTACCTATTTATCAGATCCTTCTATGTGTTTATATGGAGCGCTCTCTCTCTCTCTCTCTCGCTCTCGCTCTCGCTCTCGCTCTCGCTCTCGCTCTCGCTCTCTCTCCCCCTCTGCCCCCTTGCTCGCTCACTCTTGCTCTCTGTCACTTTTGTAAAAGAAGTCCCTGGAGGGTTGTTTCTCATTCATCCATCCGTCCATCCATCCGTCCATCCATCCATCCATCCATCCATCCAAGAGGTCCTTGACTACTGTGGTGACACACACTTGTAACCCTAGCTCTTGGGAAACAGAGTTATATAGATTAAGAAAACAAGGCCAGCCTTGGCTGCAGAGTAAAGCTGAGGCCAGCCTGGGCTATATAAGACTGTTTTTAAAAAGACTGCGTCATGGGGATACACCCCTAAACAAAGAACTACAGTCAACTAAGGACTGCTGAGAGAGAGAGACTCAGCCCCCTCAGTTGCCTATCTAATACATACAAAGCAGTCAGTTCTGAACTCACATACATATAGAAAATGTTACATGAACTCAGAGGTTGTGTTTACATATTTGTGTGTGTGCGTATGTGTGTGTGTGTATAACAATAATAATCAAGAATCTAGGCCATCAGTTTCAGAGAATGAGGGGGGATAGAGGAGAACTTGATGGGAGGAAAAGGGAGGGGAAATGATGTAATTATATTTTAATTCTTATTTTTAATGAGTAGGGACTTGGGAGGTGCTTCAGTTGGGGAAGTGAGTTCCAGCTGGCTGTGTGCTGGGGAGGTGGAGAGGGGTAGGTTTCTGGAGCTAACTGGTCAGCCAGCCTAGCCTAACCTGCAAGCCCCAGACCCCAGTGAGAAACTCTGTCTAAAGGAACAAAACAGAGCAGAGCATGGGGGCATAACTTTAACCCCAGCACTCGGGGGACAGAGGCAGGCAGATCTATGTGAGTTTGAGGCCAGCCTGGTCTACAGAGTGAATTCCAGGACAGCCCTGGCTACAGAGAGAAACCCTGTCTTGAAGAACAAACAACAGAACCCAAAGTTCAGGAAAGATAACTGAGGTCTCTCTCAGGCTAGCACACACAGAGGTTTCTAGTTGCTATGCTATACAATAAAAACCTATGGAATTTCATAAGGCAGTCATGCATTTATTTGAGTGGAGCAAGGCATTCTACATAAGGAAAAGAATGGGTGCTCACTCCATGGAGGTCCTAAGCATAAAAGGAGATGGATCACATAAGAAACAAGTCTGGAGAGTAGTCGGAATGTTTGCTCTAACTCCCATCCCTCCCCCTGGCTCTGCTCACTGCTTGCCTGGATAGCATCCGCACCTTTTGGGATGGGCTAAGGAGGTGTATGCAGCTTTACTGCACACAGCTCTGAGGCTGGTAGACAGTGAGACCAGAATCTCCAAGGCTGCATATCTGTCAAACTGGAGACTTCCCGACTTCACCTCTGCAACATCCACCATTCCCCACTAGAGACTCAGTGTGGGAGCGGGAGTAATGGCAGGAAGGACAGCCTAGAGCTGAGGTGCTGGTACAAGCCTGTAACCCTAACAGCAAGGAGACAAAGGCAGGAAGATTGTCGTGGGTCTTTGGTCAACCTGGGCTAAACAGTGAATTCAAGGGCAGCCAGGGCTCTGTAGTCAGACTGTCTCAAGAAGACAGAAGAAAAGCCACCATAGAGGGGTTGGGGACCTGATTTCAGTGGGAATGAATGTGTTGGATGAGGGCCCTAGTTCCGCTCACTAGCACCCAAATAAAAGACCAGCAGGTAGCGGACGGAGCACACATCTGGGCAGCTGACCCAGGAAAATGTCCCTGGCTTGCTGGCCAACCAGTCTAAGAAAGTGATGAGCTCAAGATTCAGACAGTGACCCAGTATCCAAACAAGGTGAAGGGTGCAGAGACATGTCCAGCAGAGGATCCAGGTTTGGTTCCCAGCACTCACGTATAACCACCATAACTCCAGTTCCAGGGGCTCTGATGCCCTCTTCTGACCTCTGTGGGCCTCAGGCACACGTGCGACACACAGACACATGTATACAGGCAAATACACTCAAGAAAGAAACCAATCAGTTTTTTCTTTATTTGAAAAGTAAGGTGGAAAAAAAAATAAATAAAACACCTCATGCCAGGCGGTGGTGGCTCATGCCTTTAATCCCAGCACTTGGGAGGCAGAGGCAGGTGGATTTCTGAGTTCGAGGCCAGCCTGGTCTACAGAGTGAGTTCCAGGACAGCCAGGACTACACAGAGAAACCCTGTCTCGAAAAATACCAAAAAAAAAAAAAAGAAAAGAAAAGTAAGGTGGAGAGCGATAGAAGATGCTAGAATGACCTCTGGTCTCCACAGTCACGTGCACACTGTTCTACAAACACATATGCAGAGACATGTGGCCCCCACAGGAATTTCTGATTATATCTCTGCCAAAGTCCCTAGTAGCCATTTTCTTTTTTTCTTTTCTTTCTTTCTTTCTTTCTTTCTTTCTTTCTTTCTTTTTTTCTTTTTTTTTTTTTTGATTCTGTTATCACTTTTTCTTCAACCATTCATTCAGCAAGCCTTAAGGTACTGACTGTGTGCTGGACCGCTGTTGGAGTGCCTTGCCACTGTTATAGCTACAGACAACAGCTGGCCAAATGGAAAAGGCGACTTTAAGTGGTGATGGGGACCATGGCCACGGACAATCAAGGACAGGAAGACACTTGGGAGTTCTGCTCATGCCTTCTCTGCCAGCACCAGAAACGCCCGCTCAGCACAGCCCCAGGGCCCACCTCAGCCTCCCTCTCCTGGCTTTTCCTTGCCCCACACCTGACCAAGTCCTGGATCCTGTGCCCACTCAAAGCATGAGACCCAACCCTTTCCACCAGCGGGAAAACCATAAATAAAAGGTCCTCTCCCTCCATCTAAGGCCTTTTCCCCTAGGTGTCTGGGAAGGGGCAGAACTGAAACCCAACCAGACCAGTGAGGCAGCAAGCAGCACTGAGCAAGCATTGGCCCAAAATGGAAAATATGTTGACCAGGGTGACCAAGGCCCAGAATTTGATAGTCCCTTACTGTTGCCCTCACAGGAGAACAGAGGAGCTTCTGCTTTTGGGGGAGGGGGTGTAAATCCCAGAGCTCTGCTGACAGGGCCAGCCACAGAAGCCTGGATATGTCGAGTTTTCTGTTTGCATCCCCCTGGCCCTCTCTCAGTGACTGTTTTGCTAAGGAGGTTTTCTCTTCCTTGGCTAGGAGCAGAATGCTCTCTCTGCCTCTCAGGAATGCCCACTGAGCTATTTCCTCTCTTAATCTTGTCTTTACTCAGTCTGATGGTGTCTCCAGTCTCCAGTCTGATGGTGTTTCCAGGATACTTTCTGTGTGCTTGGTCCTGGAACCCTGAGGGAAAGTGTGGGAGGCACAGCAGAGTGGCCCGCCCCCATCCCAGCTGTGTGAAGTGGTGGAGGACACTGGGGACGGTGTGATCTCCTCCAAGCCCGTGACCTTGATGAGGTTCCTTGTTGGCTCAGGCTCCCAGGCCTGCCTTGGCATGGTTCACCTGGATGCTTTATAAAAGTCCAGCTCTGAGTCTCTGAATTCCTGCCCCTCAATCTGTGGGTGATGCAGCTGAGAGACCCCACTTATTTTCAAGTTCCCTGGTTGCTGTAATCCTAGCACTCAGAGGCCAGGGGCCTCTGTAAGTGAAGGGCCAACCTGGTCTACATAGTAAGTTCCAGAGTGAGACTGTTTAAAAAAAAAACAAAAACAAAAAAAAATGACAAAAGAAAACAAAAAAAACCCCCATCTCCTTGTTGATTCGTAAGTTCAGCAGATACTTTATGACCTGGGGGGAAGAGGCAGCTCCAGCTGAGGACCTCAGAGAGAGCAAAAGCCCTGGGTGTCTGCACTCTGATCCCAGAGGCCTGAGTCTCTAAGCTTCAAGCCCCATCTGAAGTCAATGTCCTCTCCCTCAGTGCCACATGCAGAGGGAAAAATGGCCAGACCCTAGACTCCCCTTGCAGCTCACCGAGCTGTCCTCGCAGGGAGTACTAGTGACAATGATGCTAAAGACCTGGCTACCTCACCCCAGGGCCCACACAGGGTGCAGGAGGTGACACTCTTGCCTGGTCGTGTCACCCCCCACCCCCCCCACTCGCCAAACCTAGTACCCGGAACTGCACTCCAAAGAATGAGATGGGCTGAGGGAAGAGCAAACAGGTCAGCTGACTGCCTCACTGACCAGGGGAGGGGTTTGTGCCTATCCTGACTGCCTAGTGCCCTACATCCCTTCCTCTGTTCCGGAAAGTCAGTCACCATGAGAACCTTGGCCCCCAGCTGTGCAGCCATGCTAGGCCTGAGAGGAAAGAGGTCATAGGGACCAAGTGGCCCCTGGCAGCTTGTCAACCTCATCAGCTGCCTTATTCCCTGTCTACCCGCTCTCCCTCAGAGCGGTTCCGTCCAGCCAAGAGACCACCAGCTACTCCACCACTGCTGCCCAAAGGCGAAATCCCCACCCCCGCCCCCGCCCCTCTTTACTCTGGCTAGGAAAGAGGAAGGTAGGAACACGGCTACCACAGTCTACCCAGACCTCACACATACAATTGATTTCCCAGATTGCAATGTCTTTCTTCTTCTCACAATGCTCCCTTCATCTGCCCAACCCCGCCCCCCCCCCAAGGAGTATGTGGGGGAGGGGCTTCTCCACTCCCTGGGCAGTAGGAACTGTGGCTTTCTGGCCCTAAGGAAAAGGTGGCTTCCTCTTCAGCATCTGGAGGAACTTCATCTACTAACCAGAACCTGTCCCAGTCCGTTCCTGAGTCACCTGCCTTCTGTCCAGCCAGGGTGGGGGACAAAAGAGAGGCATGGTAACAGAGGGGCAGTCTCCAGCCTGTTCACTCTGCTTCTATTGTCACCTTAAGGTCCCAGCTCGTACTGCCTTCATACTCTGAGCTAAATCTGCTTGGGTACATCCCCTTCTCTGGCCACCTGCTCCCTCAGGCAGTGGAGCAGAAGGACAGTAGCTGAGCGAGCATGCCCCACAGGAGGCTTTCCGACATCCCTCCGCCACATTTGTCCACGAGCCTAACCTACTTTATTGTATTCCTCTCTGTCCATTTGCAACTGGAGTTGGGTCTCAGACACCAGAGTGCACACGTCACCTTCCCCATGAAAGAAGACGGCCAGTAGCGGGAGTCCAGCTGATCGGCTCGCGGGTCCCTCAGTCAGCTGCAGTTCCAGTCCCTGGCCCTCTGCCCAGCCCCCCTCCCCCGCCCCCCAGCTGAGGTCCTTCAGGACCAGGGTGGGGCGGTGAAGAAAGCAGGCCAAGGCGAAGATTCCTGGAAGGCGTCTTTAATCAGGATTTGGTAGTACACAAGCTCTCCGGATTGTCTGCATGAACATACAGGGACTTTAAAAGGCACAAGATCCCTCGCACAGCGACGCCTGACGGCGGGGTGCCCCCACCCCCGCCAGTGCACGGCCGTGTGCGCGTGGGTGCGTGTCCGTGTCCCACCCCTGTGGCGGCGCCGCGCGTGTGCGTGTCGGTTTCAAGTGTTGGATTTGTACAGTACTCGCAGTCTGGGGTGGGGTGGGGGCTCAGTGCATGCTTTTCTACCCGGGTCCGGGGCCCCTGACGCCGCTATGTACACTAAGGAGGACGCAGCCCGGAGAGAAATAGGAAGAAAACGGGGGCCAGGGAGGAGATGAAAGAAAATAAATAAAATAAATAAATAAATAAATAGAAAGAAAGATAGAAAGGAAGGAAAGAAAAAAAGGGGAAAGAAAAGCGTCCCGTCTTCGTGTGTGTGTGTGTGTGTGTGTGTGTGTGTTGGAGTTTCTCTTGCATGCTTAAGCTGGCCGGGGTAAGGGAATAGTGCAAGCGTATTATACAGTATTATTGCAATACAAAAGGGGGTTGAGGAAAGACTTGGGATTGGAGGGGGGGGGCTCAGGAACAAACTGGCTGGGGCTGGAGACCTCCGGGAGGGTCTTCTAGCCAACCACTCTCCCGTCTCACCATCCCATCCCCTGGGTGGGGGGTTCTGTAGGGAGGGAGCGCAATTAGGTCCTGGGGCTGAGTTTCCCCACACGACCAGTCCCACCTTTCAGGGGGCAGGGGCCAGCCCTCTCTGCGGCAATACTGTCAACTCAAGGGGCCCTGGAACCCGCCCTTTCCCCCACGGAAGCCCCTCCACCTGGGGGAGGGGTCGACGGAGCAAGTGCAAAGGAAGCAGATGTTGGTCCCTGAGTTTTATTTTCGGGGATGGGGTGGGGGAAGAGTTAGAAGTGGGGGCATGTTTGAGGAGCCCCCCCCAGGGCCCTTAGTGGCGGATGGGATGGGACAAGGGACGCGGATCGGAGCACGGACAAAAGGGAGTGGGGATGGGTGGCTCTGAGAGACCTAGGCTCAAAGTTTGGCTCCCCCTCAACTCTGGGCTCTTTGGCATCCAACTGCAAGGCCAAGGGTGGGGGCAGCCCTATGGGCGGTGAGGTAACCGAAATCGGGAGGCGGGATCGGGCTCTTGGAGCCAGCTCCTCCCACGTCCCCCCGCCCCTGGTCTGCACCCTAACCCTGGAAGCACTGAAGGGCGAGTCACCCACTCGTCCCTGTCTTGCCTCCAGGCCAGGCACTCAGCGGCCGCGAGCCGGCAGAAGGGAAAAACAAACAAAACCGAGCGCGAAGGCGGGCGGCGGGGGCTCTAACCCAAAAGAAGAACTTTAGCAGCAGGCAGCTTGGCGGGGCGGGGACCAGGGCTGGGGTCCCGGCTCGGCGGGCACGGGGCAAGGCGGGGACTCCGAGGCCGGCGGTACCAGGGACACGCCAAGTAGCAGCTGGTTAAAAAGACCGAACGTACATTCGTGGTGTGACGGCTGCAGGGATAGGGTAGTGGGAGGACGGGCCCTGGGGCGGGGACAGGGCTGAAGTGGGCAACAGGGGTCCCTAACAGTTAGAAACCTGCGACAGGGTCTCGAGTGCGCTCCGGGTTTGGGCTGCTAAGTTTGCGGTCCGGAGAGTGGATGAAGTGTGCGTGAGGCTGCGGGGTGTGCGCGTGCGTGTGCGTGGGTAGTCATTCCCCCAACCCACAGCCTGTGCAGGATCCGAGGGCAAGTGGTGAGCGATGGGAAACCCCAGGGCAAGGAGAGGGCTAAGGAAGGTTTCCTAGTTCCTTTCCCCACCTCTTTTTGGGTGGGCTCAGGGGCCTCCCAGGCTGGGAAGTCCACCGAGTATGTGTGGGGTTATCTGAGGGAGGTGGTCCTCACCCTGGGGGCCTCTCCCTTAGGGAGAAGGATGCCTTAAAAGTCAGACGCTATGGGCTGCGCACAGCTCCTGCCTCTCTGGTTAGGAGTGACCCATATCTAAGTAGAGATTGGGAAACAGCAAATGTTACAGACTCTTAGATGTCTAGACTTGCACCTCCCCAATGGTCACATCAACTCAAGGACAGCAGCGAATACATCATCTGTGTCCCCAGCCCATGAGAGCACCCAACCTCCAATGGGAACCACGTCTTCCTCTACCATGCTTCCTTCCCAAACCACCCATTAACACTGACACAGTTCCTGCTGTCCTCCACAGTGGCCCGGGCTCCCCCAACCCCTGCCTAAACAGACAGCACCGCCCTGCCCCAGAGAAAGAGACCAAGGCAGGGCAGAGGACAGAGGTAGGAAGGAGGGAGCCAGGACCGGCCCACAACCCACAGGGAAGGGCTGTTTTTCCCTCTAGAAATTCGGGAAGAACTAGAAATTCGGAGAGAGATTATTGGGCTCAGGGTTAGTGGTGGGGATGAATTCTTAGTGGTTATTGCTATGACCCAAGCTGCCTTGAGTGTATGGGGTGGCTATTAATTATGAAGAATTTAATACAGCATTTTTCCACTGTTCTAGAGTCCTCAGGACACACCCCTCTCCCTCTAAGGAAATACTGTCCCTATTAGGTAGCCCTACTCCACACACAAGGAAAAAACCAATAGCTCCATATCCAGGCTCACCACAGCAACATGCATACAAACACACACACACACACACACACACACACACAACACACACACCGCCACCACCACACCTCACTAGCATCCTGAGCAGCTGCCTGGCTGGTGTCCCTGTTGAAGAACTGCCTTGCTTTGAGCCTGGACAGGTGATACAGTGAGGAAGAGTCCTCAGGGTTAGGTCACCAGCTCTTCCCAGAAACTGCTGTGTGTGTGTGTGTGTGTGTGTGTGTGTGTGTGTGTGTGTGTGTGTATGTGTAAGGCCAACAATTAACAATTTGCAAAGTTCACATTAAAAAACAAATGGAAGACAGTAGCAACGACTGTTTTGGAGAGACTGGAGTGGGCTTCCCTTACAGGAAATGTACTGTCACTGTTTGATCTCTTTGTGTGAGTTGGTGACACCCTCACAAAGTCCCCTGTCAGTGCTCAGCAAGTAATCTCTGCTGTCTGTGAGCCTCCAGTGGGACCAAAGTCAGGAGTCGGAGCACCTGCCGCCTATGGTATCCTGGCCAGCCCACTTTATCTCCAGTGCTGCGTGAGGTATGACACTTGGGGCCCTGTGAAATCAAGGGGTGGGTCAGAGTCCAGCCAACTTAGCTGACCCCAGTTCTCCAGGGTGCCTCATATCTGGCTACAGTCATATGAAGAGGTGGGATTGAGAAGGAGGAAAAGGCTGCTCCAGAGACCACCCTGCTCTTCCAAGAGGGGACCAGCAGAAAAACTACGCCCACCCCAAAACATTTAAAGACTTCTATGGAACGAGACCACAGTTTCTAGCATCGGGCAGCTTTTCTACCGACTTACGTTTTTGTAAAGGGAATATCTGATTAATCCATCAAACGCAGTAGCATTGGGATCTTTCTCGTAGGTTAGTACAGGGTTCAAGTGAGTTAATTTTGTCAAGTGTTCAGATCATGGCCTGGCTCACAGGAAGCATTGTGTGCCAATTGTGAGATTACACTACAGGATACCTGAAGACAACCCTGTGTGCAACGCGTGTGTGTGCCAAGTACCAGGCCACCATGCTTCAGGCACAGCCAGGAGCGCTGCCTACGGGCAAAGCTGACTCTAAAGAAGCCATGTACTTCTCCTCGAGGCAGAGACACTCACTTCTCCACACACTCCAGTCTGCTCTCCGGGAAACTACAAAGGAAAAGGATCTGCCACCAATGCAGGCTTATGGACAGCACTACCACACCTGAGAATCAGAGATTCCGCCCTAAGCCATGCAGAGCTCCACCCAGTTCCACATGCTCCCGGTGGAGACTGCAGCAGTTTGTAAAAGTCTACATGGCCCCTCCTCAAAGATGCAGTTCTGTCAAGATGACCTCCTGTTGCTCTTAATGGCTTACAAACCCCTCCACCAAAGAGGCCTATGCAAAGGGATACCTTCCGGAGAGCCAAACATTTTGAATGGTGGCCATGTATTAAAGGACTCCTACCTTGCCACGGGGTTGTCCTTTGTGACTGAGAGGTGGGGGTGCAGATCCCCCATTCCTAACAGCTTGAGAAACAGCAATATGTATATAATGCTACAGCCGAGGCTCAGGCCAGTGCCATCATCTGTGATACGTCTTAAGGCACGTGGGGATCTTAGAATAGCTCAGGGACAGCGGTAGCCACTCGGGTGGGACTCTGCTCAGGTCTGGTGGTGGAACTCTCTGGAAAGGAATGCCAGATAGCGGAGTACTCGGTTTCCTGGAATCCCAGTGCTGCTGACTTATGGAGTAGATGGACCAGTAGAAGCCCTGCCATCACATAGAGGGTAAGGGGCACGGGGCAGTGCTGAAAGCAGGGAGGGGCTGCTGTGATCCCTACCCCCTCACCTTTGTGCTTTGTGTGTTCTTTCTCAAGGAGTCTCCCTGGACCCCCTCCCCCAACTCCTGCCCAGGCAGAGCCATCCATAACAGTCCAGAGGGCAAGAGAGACCTGGGATTGAGGACCTTTTAGAATGTGAGCAGCCAGGCTATAGGATTAGAGTGTGGGTCTGGCTTTGGTCACTACATGGAAAAGATGCTCTTAGCCCAGCGTTAGTGTTAAAACCAACAGAAGTAAGCGGTGACTGTGGGAACTGACTTGCAGAACTGCCAGGCCACACCCCAATGTTGGCCATGTGCATACTAGGACAGCTTGGCTCCTGGGCACTGCCTACTAGGTGTAAGCACCCCCATATTGGTCCAGGGGCCCTAAGACCTCTACTAAAATCAGGGATATTTGGGGAAGTTGATGGGCCACAGAAAGGAAACAAAGGTCAAAGCAAAAATGCATAAGAGCAGAACAAGACCAGGAAACTACCAAGGACAGCACACGCGCGCACACACACACACACACACACACACACACGTGCACACACGCACGCACGCACAGCTGCAGCACCGGTTAACTTCAGTAGGTGCTGGTCAGACCAGGGTCTATGTAAATGGTGTTCTCTGGAACTGTGCACGACAGAGTGTGAGCCTCCATCCCTGACAGCCCTGCTGTGCATGGCCATGATAAGCACACTCACTCAAACATGGATGCCTGCAAGCTCACCAAAACATATGGTTTGCAAACTCTAGTTCCTCTGCTCCCCAGTCGGGTACTACCATTTCTGGTAACCTCCTCCCACCACACCCCAAGCCCTGCTGGTTGGCATGGGCAGGAATGAAGAGAGGAGAAAGTGGGCTCCCTGAAGTGACAGGTTGGGAAACTGAGGTGGTCAGAAGGGGCAGGGGGCAGTCAGGTATCTGCCCACTAATCTCTGGATCCTCTCTTGATTTGCCTACCTTGTGTTCTGTCTATATCCCACCCAGGGTACCTCCAGGAGGAGTTCCCTGAGACTGGCAGATCTGAGCAGTCTGTCTGGGACTTGTTTGGAAATAAAATGTCCCTGTGCCGGGATCTGGTAGGTACCGCTTCATTTATCCTTCTGCATATTGGCTGCAGGCTGGGTCCTGGAGAACCCCTCTATCCATACCCAGCTCCTGAAGGCCTTCAGGACAGTCAAGCCTCTCAGTGAGTGACACATGGGAGTCTTGGGGATGGTGTGAGTGACCGTGGACAGGGCATGCGCTTGTAAGATGTGGCAGGGAAGGGACTTTGACCTCGGTGGTGGTGGTGGTGGCATGGGAAATGTTCACTGGGTCACAGGGTTGCCCACTCCCCGTCAGTGAATATAGACACTCTCGCATCACACCCAAGCCGAGTTTGACCAGCCCAGCCACCATCACATTCCTACCCAGGCCAACTAGCTGGACAGACGCACACCTGTGGAGAAGGTCCGACAGTCCCATCAACCCAGCCCTACGGGGGTGGATCAGACCCTGACCCGCCAAGGCATCACAAAGTAAACAGAACGTGACCCCAAGCCAGCCTGCCCCTGAACACCTCATCTCCCTCCACCTTGGTTCCCCCTGGATTCTGGAGGACCTGGTAGCTGCAGCTCAGGGCCCCTGTCCTATCCAACTGCGCCAGCGCACCACCCCTCCCTGCACCAGTATGGCTGGCCCCTAGCAAAGAAGCCCACCCGAGACGGAGCCTCTGAGGACAGAGGCTCTGGTGGGGTGGGAGTTTTACAGTATCATCTCGGGCCAACCTTCTAGGGGGGCGTATTGCACGTGGGTGGGATGGGCTGTGTGGCCTGTGATTATTGCGTCCTGGGAAGGAACCTTGGTCTCTGTCTGCTCCCCAGCCCCCCCCACCTGCCCCCTCCAGGAGGGGGGGGAGCCCAGCCTAGGTCTTGTGGGTGAACCGTGCCCACACCTGCTGCAGCTGGGACCGCGAGATGCGGAGCAACCGAGGGGACGAGTCTGTGGTTGCCGGCGGCCAGGGGCGCGTGGCGCCGGTGGGGCGCACGCACGGGGCTGCTCTCAGCCGAGCGGCTGCGCTGAATGAGGGAACCGGAGGAGCCCGAGGAACCGCCGCCGCCGGGGTGAGGGTAGTGCTCCGTCTCCAGCGTGGAGGAGGAGAACACGGAGGACGCCAGTCGTCGCAGGGGGCTGTACCGCGGGAGGGAGTGCCCCGAGAGTCTGTCCTCCTCCAACTGAAAGAGACCAAGAGAGTGGAGGAAAAAGAGGCGTCAGGCACAGACTGGACAGCTCTTCTCGGGGGCCACCCACCGCTCACAGCCCCTGCGGCACCGGCGTCCCGGGCAGGGGGCGGATGGCGCAGGAGGAGGGGGCTACAAGCTGCCCACCCAAGGTCCAGCCTCGGAACCTCCAGCGCCCTGCCTGCCTCCTCCTCTCACAGCACGGTCTCTGGACGAGAGACCTTGGTCACTCACCTCGTCCGGGAAGCCTTCCGGGCTTAGCCCCATCTAGCACGGGGCTCCCTCTGGGCTGAAGCCTTCCTGTCAGGAAGGCCCCTTGTTGCTGCTCCTAGCCAAGTGCCGCCCCTTATTAACCCAGACACATTTCCACGCTCCTCCAGATCATTTTTAAAAACGTATTTGCTGTGCTGGAGCTCAAAAATCCGGGATCTCCTGCTGATTAAGCAAGTGTTTTGTAGATGAGTGGTGAACCCACCCCCGTACCCCCCCCCCCCCCCGCCCCCAGTCCTTCTCATGAGATCGAAAGTTCCTCCTTAGCGCCCTCTGCCTCCTCACGGGAGGCATCAGGATGTCAGGGACAATGATTGGACTCTGGAGTCCAAGTACTCACATTTTATTTGCAAGAAGTCAAGAGAACGATGTTTAACCATTTGCTTTGCGGTTCTGGGGCTGTGCTGCTAGGCAAGCCCGCCACCAGGACAGCCTTTTTTTTTTTTTTTGGTTTGGTTTAGTTGAGAAAGAGCCTCACTCAGTAGCTCACACTGTCCTAAAACTCACTATGTAGCCCAGGCTGGCCTCTAACTCTTGGCAATCTGCTGCCTGCCTGCCTTCCAAGCCCTGCATTACAGGTATGAGACATGCCAGCCCAAAGATGCTTCTATCCCTTACTGCCAGTGACCCTTGACCTCAAGTTTTTCCCCTGTAACGTGGGTAAAAGTGTCTCCCACGTCCTAGAGTTGGAGGACTAGATATGGGGAGCTCTTATAGCACTGGGGGGCTGTGTGTTCAGGAGCCCTTTTAACAGAATGAAGACAGGCCCAGAGGGTTGCTGGGGGTAGGGGTGGGGCAGCTACAAAGCTAGTGGTAGCCATAAGAATCCTGTCTTTGTGCCCTCCCGTCCCAAAGGGACAGAGAACATTTGTAGAGCACATGGAGATGGCATGGCCTGGTGGTCTGGTGGTCTGGTGTCCACAGACTCTGCCTATCCTTATCTCTAGCTGGAGGCCAGTTTAGCTCATAGTGTGGCGCTGAGGACTGGCTGGGCCAGCTCTAGGGGTATTCAGAAAGGGACTGGAGCCACGGAACTCCAGCATGCCTTGCTGGTGTCAGATGGGGAGGGGGTCATGAGAGACCTCCTTCGGGGAGGGAGCAGGGGGAACATCCTCACACCTTCATCTCCACAACCCACGACAGGTTTTCTGTCAGCTTCTCTTGGGCCAAGTTTCGGCTCCCTATTCCCTAGCTGATTCTGTTTGCAAGAGGGTCGGGGACTAAGGCACACCCAGAAGGAACAATGTACCAAAGGCCCCTTGCACAGCACATGTGGGGGCCTTGAATTCAACACCAACTTTGCTCTCCATCAAGGAGGTCTTAGAGGCTGAATTTGGATCCCGGCATATTCCTGCCCCATGCCTGACAGACCAGGCAGCATTTGTGACCAACTTGTCCTCAATACCCAGTATGAAGTCACCTTTGTGCAGACATTCCAGTCTCCCCATAAGTCCTAGAGTAGATAAAAGTGATTCAGTTCTCCTGCTGGCCCTACTGGTAAGTGCCCATCGTCCAGACCCTGTGACTCCCAGTCCACTCAGATCCTGGAAGTTCTTAGCTGGGACAGAATGAAGCCTCATCATCTTTGTCCCCCTTAGGCCAGCACACTGTCCAGCCTGTAATGAGCCAGTGTTTGGTGATTTTCCAGCAACGTCTTTGTGTTCAAGGAATGCTTACCCGTTGTCCTATCTGTTTGTGACAGCCTACAAAGACCGCAGCCGTCACTAAATCACACACCTTGCCTGTGTTCCCTCTGCCCGAGCTGAGCTGTCTCCTTGGCTCCTGCTAATTTGCACCTGAAGCACTCTGAGAAGAGCCAGGTATTCACATGCGCACATGGGTATTCACATACGTACACACGTTGCACACCAGGGAACAACGCAGTGCCTAGCCCCACACCTGCTCCCAAGCTGTTCGCACATCAGACTCAGCTTGCAACACTAGGTCTAGGAGGGATTCCTCTAAGAAAGGTGGTGAAGAATGGGTTGGGGTGGGGGTTCTTTCTAGTCATCCAGGAGTGGAGAAGAGTTTCACAGGCTTATTGAAAGGTGCCACAAAGCATGCAGCCTCTGCCTAACCCAAGGCCACCCCTAACAATGAAGCGAACACAAGCCACGTTTGCTCCCTCTGCCTTGGAGAACTAAGGTCTTGCCTCATCCTAAATACAGAACATGTCCTGTCCCTTCTGTTTCGCCCATGGGCACCCCAGACCACTGTGCACACTGGCACACCATCAGGCACGCCCGGCAGTGAGGGCCGGCCAGTGGTGTGGCAGGCACGTGCATGTACACATACACATGTGAATGCTCTAGACTCTCTGAGCCTCGCAGATTGTCTGCTCCTGTCTTCAACACACATGCCTTAGATCTGTGGTTCCCAGAGAGACCCTGACCCGGCTGCCTGGTTTCAAGCCCCAGGTTACCAATTGGCAGCTCAGCCAGAAAGCGTGCTTAGTTATTTAACGTTGTTACACTTAATACTGTTACTCGGCCTTGTAAGTCAAAGTTGCTTGCGTATAGTGTTGCTACTTAGGCCCAGTAGGTCACATGCATCTCTCTGCAAGTGTGTCTTCCAGTGTCCCCTGTTGGTAGCCATCATTGTTAGCTTTCCCATCATTCATTATTCTCTCTGGTCCAGCTCCCCTACAAGCTCCCAGACATGACCCACGCCCCACACAGATGCGATGGCGTGTGCACAGTCGTCCACGTCCACACATTGATGCACGCTCAAGAACAGTGGGCTCAGAAAAGCACACTTAGAAACATTATAGAATTTAAACAACTTCAATTATGCACAGTGTGGGGAAACTGAGTCTGGCAAACACCCACACACATGCGCACATACACTTTACCCCACAGACAAAACCCCCTTTCCTGTCCATGTTGTACACCACTACTGTACAATAGGCCTTTCCCTGGTCTGGAAAGAGTCCCCAGTGTCAGCATTAGGACACTTAGGATGCACACGTGAATGAGCAAGGGACGGCAACCTCAGAGAGAGAGCCTGGCTCTCTTGTTCTGAGACCCAGCAAGGGACGGTGGCTGGCTCACAGTGACCAGGAAGGAACGACAGAACAGAGAAGCAACCTTCATCTGAGTTTCTCTCCACTCCAGTGCCACTATCTGTGCCCCCCTCCACTCTGCATTTCCTGGAGACCCACCCCTTGTGCCAGTCCCTTGGGTATCTGTCACCAGGCAGATAAATGCTCTAGTGCTGCTGATGAAGAAGAACAGGGAGTAAGAAGTCCTGAGAATATCTTGTTTTGTCCCCCATGGTCCCCAGAGTCGTTTGTGGGGACAGTGACCGGGTCAAGCCTAAGCATATCAGCTCACACCCTGCCAGAAGAAGTCTGCACACCAGGCTAGCCAGGGCCTCTCTGGATGGGGGCTCATGGCCCCAGTCTTTCATTACTATTTCCAGAGTATAAGGTAAGACCACTTAAATATTCTCCAGGACTGTGGATCACAGCACCACCTCTAGAAAGCACAAAGGAACCCACTACACCCTTCCCCAGAACTGCTCTGTCTAGGTACCCATGCCATCCCAGGCCAGGCTTGCCAACCTGATGGAGTGGCAGAGCTGGCTCCTAGATCCATACCTGGGACCCATACCACACAGAGCCCCAACATAAGATCATCAACTAGAGCAAGCCGCCGACCCCTGAGGCCCTTTCAGACTCAGTTCAGCACACAGTGCAAGAACTGAACTGATGTTCATTCCCAGTCAGAGGTCAGCTGCTATCTCACATAGAGAGGCTTGGCCAGAGTGGTGGCTCACAAACCTAGTGTGACAGTTGTCCTTGACAGGAAACAAGTGCTCACACACACACACCCCTCACACACACTCATGCTCTCTCTCACTCACACACTCCATCACCTCCTCCTCCTCTCCCTGCTCCCCTCCTCCTCCATGAGACATGCTTCAGATCCTCAGACCAGCATTTCCACTCCATCCTGTATCTCCCTCCTCCCCGTTCTTGAAAACTGGCCCTAGATCTTAATACAAATGTCGGCTCTCCTAAACTAGGTAGAGACGAGCAGGCCCGTAATCGTGCATGCGCTGAAGGCTGGGTCAAAGGGATTAGAAACCAGTCTGAGCTACACAGTGGGACCCTGTCTCAGAACACCAAGAGGGGGAGGAGGAGGAGGAGGGAGGAAGAGGAAGAGGAAGAAGACACCATTGAAGCCAGACAGGGCTCCCAACAGGCCTGTTGTGAACTCAGGCCTTAAACTTCCTTCGGGGAGGGAGCAGGGGGAACATCCTCACACCTTCATCTCCCACAACCCACGACAGGTTTTCTGTCAGCTTCTCTTGGGCCAAGTTTCGGCTCCCTATTCCCTAGCTGATTCTGTTTGCAAGAGGGTCGGGGACTAAGGCACACCCAGAAGGAACAATGTACCCAAAGGCCCCTTGCACAGCACATGTGGGGGCCTTGAATTCAACACCAACTTTGCTCTCCATCAAGGAGGTCTTAGAGGCTGAATTTGGATCCCGGCATATTCCTGCCCCCATGCCTGACAGACCAGGCAGCATTTGTGACCAACTTGTCCTCAATACCCAGTATGAAGTCACCTTTGTGCAGACATTCCAGTCTCCCCCATAAGTCCCTAGAGTAGATAAAAGTGATTCAGTTCTCCTGCTGGCCCTACTGGTAAGTGCCCATCGTCCAGACCCTGTGACTCCCAGTCCACTCAGATCCTGGAAGTTCTTAGCTGGGACAGAATGAAGCCTCACTCATCTTTGTCCCCCTTAGGCCCAGCACACTGTCCAGCCTGTAATGAGCCAGTGTTTGGTGATTTTCCAGCAAACGTCTTTGTGTTCAAGGAATGCTTACCCGTTGTCCTATCTGTTTGTGACAGCCTACAAAGACCGCAGCCGTCACTAAATCACACACCTTGCCTGTGTTCCCTCTGCCCGAGCTGAGCTGTCTCCTTGGCTCCTGCTAATTTGCACCTGAAGCACTCTGAGAAGAGCCAGGTATTCACATGCGCACATGGGTATTCACATACGTACACACGTTGCACACCAGGGAACAACGCAGTGCCTAGCCCCACACCTGCTCCCAAGCTGTTCGCACATCAGACTCAGCTTGCAACACTAGGTCTAGGAGGGATTCCTCTAAGAAAGGTGGTGAAGAATGGGTTGGGGTGGGGGTTCTTTCTAGTCATCCAGGAGTGGAGAAGAGTTTCACAGGCTTATTGAAAGGTGCCACAAAGCATGCAGCCTCTGCCTAACCCAAGGCCACCCCTAACAATGAAGCGAACACAAGCCACGTTTGCTCCCTCTGCCTTGGAGAACTAAGGTCTTGCCTCATCCTAAATACAGAACATGTCCTGTCCCTTCTGTTTCGCCCATGGGCACCCCAGACCACTGTGCACACTGGCACACCATCAGGCACGCCCGGCAGTGAGGGCCGGCCAGCTGGTGTGGCAGGCACGTGCATGTACACATACACATGTGAATGCTCTAGACTCTCTGAGCCTCGCAGATTGTCTGCTCCTGTCTTCAACACACATGCCTTAGATCTGTGGTTCCCAGAGAGACCCTGACCCGGCTGCCTGGTTTCAAGCCCCAGGTCTACCAATTGGCAGCTCCAGCCAGAAAGCGTGCTTAGTTATTTAACGTTGTTACCACTTAATACTGTTACTCGGCCTTGTAAGTCAAAGTTGCTTGCGTATAGTGTTGCTACTTAGGCCCAGTAGGTCACATGCATCTCTCTGCAAGTGTGTCTTCCAGTGTCCCCTGTTGGTAGCCATCATTGTTAGCTTTCCCATCATTCATTATTCTCTCTGGTCCAGCTCCCCTACAAGCTCCCAGACATGACCCACGCCCCACACAGATGCGATGGCGTGTGCACAGTCGTCCACGTCCACACATTGATGCACGCTCAAGAACAGTGGGCTCAGAAAAGCACACTTAGAAACATTATAGAATTTAAACAACTTCAATTATGCACAGTGTGGGGAAACTGAGTCTGGCAAACACCCACACACATGCGCACATACACTTTACCCCACAGACAAAACCCCCTTTCCTGTCCATGTTGTACACCACTACTGTACAATAGGCCTTTCCCTGGTCTGGAAAGAGTCCCCAGTGTCAGCATTAGGACACTTAGGATGCACACGTGAATGAGCAAGGGACGGCAACCTCAGAGAGAGAGCCTGGCTCTCTTGTTCTGAGACCCAGCAAGGGACGGTGGCTGGCTCACAGTGACCAGGAAGGAACGACAGAACAGAGAAGCAACCTTCATCTGAGTTTCTCTCCACTCCAGTGCCACTATCTGTGCCCCCCTCCACTCTGCATTTCCTGGAGACCCACCCCTTGTGCCAGTCCCTTGGGTATCTGTCACCAGGCAGATAAATGCTCTAGTGCTGCTGATGAAGAAGAACAGGGAGTAAGAAGTCCTGAGAATATCTTGTTTGTCCCCCATGGTCCCCAGAGTCGTTTGTGGGGACAGTGACCGGGTCAAGCCTAAGCATATCAGCTCACACCCTGCCAGAAGAAGTCTGCACACCAGGCTAGCCAGGGCCTCTCTGGATGGGGGCTCATGGCCCCCAGTCTTTCATTACTATTTCCAGAGTATAAGGTAAGACCACTTAAATATTCTCCAGGACTGTGGATCACAGCACCACCTCTAGAAAGCACAAAGGAACCCACTACACCCTTCCCCAGAACTGCTCTGTCTAGGTACCCATGCCATCCCAGGCCAGGCTTGCCAACCTGATGGAGTGGCAGAGCTGGCTCCTAGATCCATACCTGGGACCCATACCACACAGAGCCCCAACATAAGATCATCAACTAGAGCAAGCCGCCGACCCCTGAGGCCCTTTCAGACTCAGTTCAGCACACAGTGCAAGAACTGAACTGATGTTCACTTCCCAGTCAGAGGTCAGCTGCTATCTCACATAGAGAGGCTTGGCCAGAGTGGTGGCTCACAAACCTAGTGTGACAGTTGTCCTTGACAGGAAACAAGTGCTCACACACACACACACACTCACACACACTCATGCTCTCTCTCACTCACACACTCCATCACCTCCTCCTCCTCTCCCTGCTCCCCTCCTCCTCCATGAGACATGCTTCAGATCCTCAGACCAGCATTTCCACTCCATCCTGTATCTCCCTCCTCCCCGTTCTTGAAAACTGGCCCTAGATCTTAATACAAATGTCGGCTCTCCTAAACTAGGTAGAGACGAGCAGGCCCGTAATCGTGCATGCGCTGAAGGCTGGGTCAAAGGGATTAGAAACCAGTCTGAGCTACACAGTGGGACCCTGTCTCAGAACACCAAGAGGGGGAGGAGGAGGAGGAGGAGGAAGAGGAAGAGGAAGAAGACACCATTGAAGCCAGACAGGGCTCCCAACAGGCCTGTTGTGAACTCAGGCCTTAAACTTCCAGTCTTCCTGCACCTACGTCCTAAGCACTGGAATTGCAGGCATGTGCACCAACACGTCTAGTTTTACGAGGCACTAGGAATGGAACCCGGGTCTTTGTGCATGCTTTCCTCCCCAGAGCTTTCCCTGACTGGGCACGGTGGGCTGACCACCAGCCTGTCTCTCCCTGAGTTTGCTCACTTCTCTCTAGAGCCTCTCCCGTGCTCTGATTCCTCCTGGGTCAGGATGAAGGACCCCTTTCCTCTCAGCATTTCCTAGCTTCTGCCCTGACTCTTGAGTCTCTCCACCCTGCACGGTTCTCCTGAGTGACATCACCCACTCCCACGGTTCCTACGGGTTCAGGTGAGATCTCTCTCCAGAGCAGTGGATAAACACCACATGGCCATCCCTCAGATATCAAGGGGTCATTATGTCCAATCTGAATCCACGCACAAGGCTGCAAAGACACTCAGCTGTAGTATCTATCGTTGCCATTTAGAGCCCCAGGCATCTAGTAAGATCCTGGCCACCCCCAGCCTGCCCTCCATCACAGTCCTTCTGTCCTCCGTCCACCTCACCTCAGGTCACAGTCTACTTCCTGGCCCAGGCCACCAGGGTGCTCCCGCTGATGCCCCATATGGGGCCTTCCTGCTTCTAAAGTTTTACCCTTTCAATACATTGTCTGCCAAGCAGCCCAAGGTCTCAAAGCCACCACAGAGCCATACTCCTACTTAAAAGCCATAAGTGGGTTATCAAGTCATCAGGATCAAGACTGTGACAGCCTCAGGAACTGCTTCACAGCCTCATCTTCTGAAATCAATACCATGCTGAAGAGTGTCACCATCGGACTTTGTACACACTGTTCCCAGGGCCCAAAAGGCCTTTCTTCCCCTTGTCAGCTAGCTGCACTGCTCACAATACAAGACCTAACCCACAGCTTAGGTCTCATCTATCCCCACATACGGTGTGGGGCCTTTACACCTGTCTGTCTCCAACACGGCTCTGTCACTGCTGGGTTCCTAGGCCAGAGGTGCCCACCTCAACGTGGAACACACCAGGGCTGCTTGTAGGACTCTAGGGATCTCTGGGTAGGGAAGTAAAACACAGGCCCAGTCTTACCTGTCTCTGAGGGCCTGTGGGATCCGACTCTCTCCGTCGAGGGCGGGGTCCCGAGTGCAGGGGTGAGTGGGAAGGGCTGCCAGGCGTGGGTGGCTGTGATGTCTCTGACCGGCCATCAGCCTGGCTCAACTGAGGTGGTGCAGGCTGGGGCAGCATCTGCCGTGGGTCCTCCTCTGCCAGCGTCTGCATACCACGTCCACGCGGCCTGACAGTGGGCTCTGTCCCCAGACGCCTCCTTTCCTCGCCCTCCTCAGGCAAAGGCCGCAGCTCCTCAGGCTCTTCATCGGTGGTGCCTGAGGTGCTAGGCTCAGCCCCAGGAGGGAAGTCCTTGAGCTCCGTCTCCTTGTCAATAATGACCCACTCCTTGCTGTCAAAGTCTTCCTCCTCAGCCAGCGGCACTGAGCGGAAGGCGTTGCTCAGGGCCTCCTGCTCCACAGAGGCTGACACGTCCATGCGGCCGCTGGCCTGCCTGTCAGCGTGGCCTGTGTCCACTGACAGCATCTGAGCTGGTTGTGAGGAGCAGGCCTGGCGTGAGGGTGAACCAGGCAGATCCATCCGTGACCTGCAAGAGCCATCCACATGGAGTTCAGTGCCGGCCTCGGAAGCCCCAGGGACATCAAGCCAGCAGCAGGTTAGAGCGTGAGTCCTTCAACATCACCTGCTAGGAACACTTCATCTATCCACTTATCGTGCATTACCACAGTCCAGGAAGACAAGAGTGCAGAGTGAACTTTCCCTCTCCTCCGGGCTATCCCAGGGACTCTAGTCTTTCCAACACCCATTGGGTACTCACACTCCATCTGTGGCTCCCTCCTGCTGCATCGGGGCAAAGGCACCAGCTGGTTCTTGAGTTTACAGATGGCTTCTAGCTCCAGCAGTGACAGCCTCCAGTCCTGCCCAGCTGGCGCTTTTTAACCCCAGGCAGGCAGGGCTTCTTGCGTCCCCAGGCACAAGCCGAAGTCTGCACTCCTTAGCGTGCACCCAGAGCCCCGCAACCCGATGTTTTACCTTTTCCCTAAGCAAGTCTGTTTCAGAACTTTTTCCTCATCCCCACAGCCTGTACCTCCACCCTTTGCTCCCTGAACTCTAGTCTGGCGCACTTCCTGTAGTGAGCCCTTCCCTTCCTGCACAGACTTGTCCCCACTAGGCACCCTGAGCCCCTACCATACCATGGACCTCAGGTCTGTTGGTGTATCTGTCTCGAGTACAGATAGACAGTGATATCTGCCAGGCAGGGCCTGGGTTCCTCTAACCTTTGACCTCAGGGCACAGATCCACATCTGTTACTACCTTGAACTGTGCCTGTGACGCTCACATGACAACCAAATCTCTGCTTGCCATGGCACCAGCCCCAAGTGAGCATACTTCTTGTACAATGTGGCTGGGCTCTGTGTGTGTGTGTGTGTGTGTGTGTGTGTGTGTGTGTGTGTGCTCGCGTGCACACACATGCATGTGCAGTAAAGGAAGATGCTACTCTACATATGGGAAAAGTGTTGGCTCCTGAACTCCAGAATACCAGGAAAACCACCAGGCCTAACTCATCTGGGACCTGTAACCCATCTCCCCTTTGGCTATGGGCAGGGGTCTGACTGGTGTTCTCTGAGTGACTCAGCTGCAAATGGGAGATACGGAGAGAGGAATTTCCTGTTAACCGGTCTCAAAAGACCCCGCCCAGCCTGCCTGGCGACTGTCTAATCCTGTTCTACACCATATTTGTATCGATTTGTTAGTAAGGCTTAAAATAAAACACCGTTGACAGAGGCCGCCTTGGGACTCGCTGTAAATGGCTGGTCACATTTCTTTTCCTAAGGGCACACTCTGTTCTGAGGGACGTAAAGGACAAAAGGTAACAAAACAGGAGGTGAACTATGCACACACATGTCCCTGTGTGTGTAGATGACATAAAGCTAGGCCACCCCAGCCTTGTCTGCTTCATTTGTGCCCCAACTGCCACCAAGTGCTGTCCTACCCCCTTCCCTGTCTGTGACGTCCTGAGCCTGTTGTAGCAGACACTCTCTTCAGCCTGCCTCTTTCTACCACTCCTCAAGTGGCGCTGCCTATGACCCAAACCAACCTGCTCCATGTTCCTTCTAAGTAGGCAGCTCTTCAAAACTGTCTTGCTCAGAACCCTTGCCCCTCTGGTCTCCAAACACACCCCTTCCTTACTTCTCCATGTCCAGAACCCTCTGTACTGAAGGACTCCATGCTACCCTGGGTGAAGACAAGGTCTCTGGCACCCAACAGGACAGCCCGGGTAAGTGAGTGTGCCTGTAATACACTAGGACAGATCTATCTTGGGTTTGTCTACACATGCATCCCAAGGCCCTGCAAACTGGCACCGTGTTCAATTTAGGACTAGGACAGTTTAGGGTAGAGCCTGGGGAGGGGCCGTGGCTGATTCAGGTCATTAGAAAAGACACTGAGAAGATATCAAAAAGAATGTCCTCTTCCTGCAGGGCCGAGAGAGAGAGACTTCTATATTTATTTCCTAGTGCAGACAAGGCCCTGGTCTACTATGGAGCAAAAATCCTCGGAGGCTAAGGGAACTCAGGGACATTTCATCTTCCAGGTGATCTCCTACCTGGTGTCCCGCCCATCCAAGTGTGACCTGGTCTATCCCTACTAGCTCCACCCGACCCATGGGCAACTTTACCCTCCTCCCACTTCCTAAGGCCAATTCCCTGAGCCTTTCTTCTCAGCCTGCCTCTCCCCTGCTGGGTTCCTGCTGGGTCCCTCCTGCTCTCAATACATATCATGTCCCTTAGACCCCCCCAAATTTAGGCCACCAGTGGTTCCTTAAATCCCTCTCTCAAGCTTTCTCCCTGCGGGCCACAGGAAGCCCACCTCTGCTGCTCTCCAGACATCTGTGAATTGTTATTTAGGAGCAGCCACGCTGATGAAGGCAGGTGGGACCGGAAGGCCTTTGATATGTCCGTCACCCTGAACCCTGTATACAAACTTACCTCCTCTCCTGCAGCTCCACCCGACCATCAGCGGCTGTAGACAGCCTCTCCGACTCTGGGCTGTTGACCCTCCGGTAGCGCAGAGACCGCACTGGGGTTGTTGGGGAGTCTGGGGGGGCACGTACTGGGGAGCTGGGGACCCCTACTCCTCGACTCTGCTCTTCCTCCACACAGGGGGTCTGCCGAAGAGGGGGTGCTGTGAGTTGGGGCTGACAAGCTGGCTGTGGGTGAGAGGTTTTCTCAGGGTGGGAGACATGGGGGAGGGGTGGTAGTTAGGTGGGTGGGGCCCGGGGCTGGGAACCAGGTGGGGAAGGCTGCCCTCACCCTTCTGCCTGGATGCACTTACTTTGCCAATGTTGATTCGCAGTTTGTTGCGGTTGACATCTGTCTCCTCCCACACTTCAGCCTCAGGACCCCCAGGGTGGGGGACAAGGTGGGGACCAGGGCCCAAGCCCTCTGGAGGCCTCCCTGGCAGGATTGGGGGTGCGTTCTCCTGGTCACTCAAGTGCTCTCCCTGCAGTACATCCTCAGTGTTCTCACGAAGTAGGTCCCCGGGCACCGGTGTCACATTGACCACTCTGGGAAGGCCAGGGAGAGTCATGGGTAAGGGTTAGAGGTCAGGGGTCAGGGGTCAGGGGTTAGGGTTAGGGTCAGGGTCAGGGGACCCGCCCGGGAGGCCTCCTTTCTCACTATCTCCTTTATTCTCTGCTAGCACAGGCCCTGGGGACCATCTCCAGAGTAGACACAGAAGATGACTGTTGCCATCCCTGGCCCTCAGGGTGGCAGGGGCTGCGAGGAGATGTGGCCAGCAGGGTCTGGCACACAGACCACAGTCGGGGTCAGACTTCCTCTACACTCGGAACAAGTCTATAATGACACCTTTGAATGGTTTCCATAAATCTCTTAAAAAGAGTTATTTGTTTCCATAAATCTCTTAAAAAGAGAGTTATTTATGTTCATTTTGTGGATATGAGTGTTTTCTCTGTATGTGTGTATGTGTACCATGTGTGTGGTGCCTGAAAAAAGCCCAGAAGAGAGCATCAGACCCCCTCCGGCTGGAGTTACAGACAACCGGGAATAACAGTGTGGGTGCTGGGAACTGAACCCAGATCTTCTGCAAGAGCAGCCCGTGTTCTTACCTGTGAGCCACCCTCCAGCACCATTGTTTCACTCCTTAGATCATTTCTTTCCTTTCTGATTTTTGTTTGTTTTTATCTTTGTGAGTACATATACACAAGTGTCCAGGACACAGTGTGCTCACGGTGGTCCGATGACAGCCTCAGCCTTAGTTCTGTGGGAGAGTGTGAGTGTGTGTGTGTGAGTGTGTATGTGTGTGTGTGAGTGTGTATGTGTGTGTGAGTGTGTGTGTGAGTGTGTGAGTGTGTGTGAGAGTGTGTGTGTGAGTGTGTGAGTGTGTGTGTGAGAGTGTGTGAGTGAGTGTGTGTGAGTGTGTGAGTGTGTGTGAGTGTGTGAGTGTGTGTGTGAGTGTGTGAGTGTGTGAGTGTGTGTGTGAGTGTGTGTGTGTGTGAGAGTGTGTGTGAGAGTGTGTGTGTGTGATGTATGTGTGTGTGAGTGTGTGTGAGTGTGAGTGTGTGAGTGTGTGAGAGTGTGAGAGTGTGTGAGTGTGTGTGTGAGTGTGTGTGTGAGTGTGTGTGTGTGTGTGAGTGAGTGTGTGTGTGAGTGAGTGTGTGCGTGTGTATACACTGTGGAGGCTTGGGGTTGATGCGGGGTGCCTTCTACGGCCCTTCACCTTGCTTTTTGTTTCTGTTCATTTATTTGCTTTGTGTTCTGAGACAGGGTCTCACTCTATAGCCCTGGCTAGTCCAGAACTTGCTCTGTAGACCAGGCTGGCCTCAAACTCCCAGAGATCTGCCTGCCCCTGCCTCCTGAGTACAGGGATCAGAGGATCCACTAAGGTAAGGTTCTCTCGTGCATCAGGCTGGCTGATCTGCAAGCTTCCAGGGGTCTTTCTGCTTCTGCCTCCCATGTCACCACAGAAACACAAAAATTACAAAGGCACACTACTCTGTCCCCTTTGTGTGGGCTCTGGGGACCCAAAGGACCTTATGCTTGGATAGCAAATGCTTTCTCCATGGAGCCTTATCCCAAGACCCTTCTTCTGTTTTTAAAACAAGGTCTCCCTATATCGCCCAGGCTAGTATCAAACCCATGATCCTCCTGCCTTACCCTTCCAATGATGGAACTACAGATATAAACCATCATGCCCGGCCTCCCTCTGCAACCTCATCACAATTCTGGGCCACCAAAGTATGCCCGCAATTTCTGTGACATCTCCTTCCTAAAGATGGCCCTGGATTGGGTGGTGTGATGGCTAATCGTGGCTGTCAACATCTGGAATCTTGGTTGACCACATCTGGAGTTAAATAAAATCCAAATGGCTAGGGATGCTGTGAGGGATTGTTTTTTCTCAGTTAAATCATTCGAAGCGGGAAGAGCTACTTCTAATCTCGATCTCTGAGTGGGGAGATACACCTTTAATTCAGATCTTTTGAAGTCATAAAATCCACCTTTAATCTGGGCCACGCCTTCTGCTGGCAGCCCATATAAAGGGACATGGAAGAAGGAAATGCGCGCTCTCTCTCTCTCTCTCTCTCTCTCTCTCTCTCTCTGCCTGCTTCTTCTCCCTAGCAAGTCCATCCCTTCTCTGGCATTACAGCCTACTTCTTCAGGTCTCTGGTGTACTTTGAAGAGCAGCCGAGACATTCAGCCTCATGAACTAAACAACTACTGATTCTTGGACCTTTCACTGATAGATGGCCATTGATGGACTAGCTGGACCACAGCCTGCGAGCCAGGCTAATAGATCTCCTTTTTATATAGATACAGACTCGTTCTATAAGTTCTGTTCCTCTAGAGAACCCTGACTGATACAGGCAGGAGCCCTCGGAGTCAGGGTCCTCCCTCTCTGCGTGCCTCACGTGGCTCTGAAATTACTGACCACATGGTTGCAAACACTCCAGCATCAGCTGAGGTCCTCTGAAGACAGGGGTTAACGTCTCCTGAGCCGCTGTGGTGTTTAGGTGGTGTGAGACATGTTCATTATTTACAATGAGAAAGAGCGACTATGGGGATCAAGTCATTCCACCCAGGATTTCTTTCTTAATCCAAAGCTCTATATGAAGATGATGTCTACGCCATGCTCAGATTCAGGGCAGAGCTGTGATGGAATATCTCAAAGATCCAGGACTCTGCTGTCCAGCATGAAGAGTAGGAGACACCCCAGTGGGAGGAGAGGGCTGGCTTCTCAGGTGATAGCTCCAGGTAAGGGTCACTGGCCACCCCACTCCCCATAATGCCCTGCTCACACTCACCCAAACATGGCTGCTGTCTGCCGTGTGTTCTGCTGGGGTGGGGTGGAGGTACTCGTGGACAGGAGAGCGTCAGTGCCCGCCTTCTCCCAGTCAAACGCCTCATTCTCCGCAATGCCTCGCTCCTTCATGCTGTTCTCAAACACCGACATGATCAACTGCAGGGGATGGGGAGGCCAAGAGGACAGAGAGGTGACCCCAGGGCTAGCTAGGTGGAAGGGACTATACCTGAGAATGCAGGGGGGACGGGGAGGGTAGTCTTCCAGGTCAGGGATGGGCCTAGAGGGGGCACACAGTGATTTTACATGAAAACATAACACAAAGCAGAATGCCATTTATCATCTTAGATTAAGCAGCCCCGCCAGACGGATCCTAGTCCTCTGAGCTCTGTCCCTCAAGAACAGTCTCCAGACTTCTGCCATTTCTGTCATCTTGACAGGCACACCAGTAGCTCTGAACCACTTGGGTTTCCTCATGCTTTCTCCTCTCCTCAGGCTAATGGCTCTGGTAGGTGCCTCTCCCATTGTCCTCTCCTGTCACCTGACTCGCTCTCCCATGTGGCTTCTGTCTCATCACTGGGAACAGAGCATCCATTTTTGCAACACTTCCATGGCTCTCTGCCAACTCTTCACCTCTAGCAGTCATTGCAGGACTCGGCATGTAGGTGGTCATAGCTATGTGCACCAGGACTCCATGCGACTCAGCCAGGACAAGGAGTGGGGTGTCAGCTCGACCAGCAGCTGGGACGCTGTGATCAAGAGCTATTAGGTGAGTACCAGACCTCCGAGGAGCCCAGGCCATCCAGCGATGGGTTGGTTCTCTTCAGAGCCCAGGGCAAGCACTCTGCTGACAGGACCGGCTTGCTTCTGTGTCTGCTTTGTGATTGACACGGCCTGCTTCCCTACTGTGCCTCACCCAGAGTGGCTTCCTGGCAAGCACTGACGGTGTGTCTCTCCGTTCTCCAACGTCAGTAGGTCCCATGAGGTGTTGTGAGGAAGCCGTGGCGAGAGCATTAGACCTGGAGTCAGTTAAGTGGTCCCTCACCAGAGTGGTGGATATGAGGTACCATGAGATGGCTGAGAAGTGGAAAATTCCTATCACCTGGCCATGTCACAGCCGCTGCGACACCTAGCTGTGACATTACTCCAGTGTGTGGTGACACTGGCCCAGTCATATACAGAATGTGATGCACACAATTATGTGTGACGCATTATACTGTGTTTGATTTGGGGGTAGGTGTATATGTTGAGTGGTGTGTGTGTGTCTCTGTGTGTGGTATACACATGAATGCAGGTACCCGTGGGTACCAGAAGATGATGTCAGGTTCCCTGGAGCTAGAGTTACATTTAGTTGTGAAATTCCTGGCCTGTGCTATTGATCACTGAAGCATTTCTCTAGCCCTGATTTTGTTGTTGTTGAGACAGGATCTCCCTATGTAGCCCAGGCTGCCCTCAAATTCACGGTCCTCCTGCCTCTGCCTCCTGAGTTCTGACACTGTAGCTGTGTACCACCACACAAGGTAATATTGTTTTGTTTTTTCAATCACTATTTCAGAGCATGCGACCTCTACTTCCAAAAAAAAAAAAATTAATTTCCTGAGGTTGGCTATGTGTCTCTGTTAGAATGTTTGTTTGCCTAGCACGCAGGATGTTCTGGGTCCATGCTCAGGCATAGTGGAACACCGGTGGCATACGGCTATAGTATCTGCACTTGGGATGTGGAGGCAAGAGGATGAGAAGTTCAAGGTTATCTTCAGCTACACAGTCAGTTTGAGGACAGCTGGTCTACATGAGACCTGTCTCAGAAAAAACAACAGAATTGCTACAGCATGCTGTGTGAGGCCAGGAGAACTTTGGGAGGCTTCTGTTTTCTATGTCTCTTGTCTGAGCCATTTTCTCCTGAGTTTGATCTAATCTCTTCTTGTCTGCCACACTGAAGGACAGAGTGTGTGAAGGAGAGGGCCTGTCCTGGTTCAGGAAGTGAACTCTACGATGATCATACAGTGACAGGTTAAGGACAGATTTCTCAGTCTGTACCCTGTCCCTAAGAGACACAGGACTGTCTCTGAGCCCAGCCCTGCTCTCTTTGCCACAATGTCTAACCTCAGTTTCTCATCTATGAACCAAGAACAATCATCCAGTTCCTGCAGAACTCTGCTGTCAAATATATTATCACGATCCTTAAAGACTCCCTTTCTGTTGTTGTTTGTTTGTTTTTAAAGACAGTTTCTCTGGGTGTCCTTGAACTCACTCTGTAGACCAACTGGCTTAGAACACACAGAGATGCACCTGTCTCTGCCTCCTGAGTATTAGGATTAAAGACATGAGCCACGCCTATGCCACTCCCACTCTGGCTACATCGTGGTCCTAAAAGGATCCTTTCTTTTTCTTTTTCTTTTTCTTTTTTCTTTTTTCTTTTTTTTTTTTGACAGGGTCTCACTATGTCCCAGATGCCCTGGAACTCTATGTAGAACAGAGACTAGGCTGTCCTCACACTCACAGAGACATCTGCTTTCCCCTGCCCCCACGTCTAGAACTACAGGTGTGCACGATCGCTCCCTGCCTCAGATCCTTATTTTGAAGCTTGGATTCAATAACGCAAGCCCAGCACTGACACCAGGAAGCTCAGCTTTTGAGAAATCGTCACTGTGACTACGGTTTGCAAGGACAAGAACAGGTCGGTACACTTAGAAGACCAAGGGGCAGACTTGGGGGTGATCTTGAAGTATGCCAGGTTGCAGGGGGGCAGCCACTGCTGGGGGTCACACCTGGTAATCAGGCTTGGTGAAGTAGTCGAGGCTGGCGATGTGGTCCAGGAAGAGGTGGAACTCAGATGGCATGTGCTTCAGGAGCATCCGATGCTCGTACTTTTCCTTGATCATCCCCACCTGCTCCTGGAGGGGAGACGGCACAGGAGATAGAGTCCCCGCTGCTCCACTCTCTGCCTCTTCCACCCAGCTGTGGGGAGCCTACCTTGTCCTTGATCTTCCTCCAGGGCAGCTGGCCCACAGCAAACTCCACCAGCATGTAGAAGAGAGACCACAGGTCATCATGGCGGCCCATCTCCTGGGAGGTAAGAGGGAAGTCACCTGGAGCTCTCAAGTCCTTCCCTGGGGGATGGGTGGTGGACCCTTTTCTACGAGACTTCTGTCAGAGAGTCCTGATCACCCGACCCAGATAGACAACACTGGGGTCTCTCTGAAGCTGTGGCCCACCCTATACCTCAGCATACACAGAGCACCACAGTGAAAAGTTCTGACTATGTTTTGTCCCTTCCCCAGGGATCTTCCATGGAAGGGGAGATGACAGAGGCCCAGAAGAGGACATCAGGGACAGCCAATACTAAGCCTTCCTCCAACTCCAGGCTTCCTCAGTGATGGATTGCAGCTATGACTGACTTTTTCTCTCTGCCCTCAGCCCTTAGCCCAGGCTGCCCTCAGCCCTTAGCCCAGGCTATGCTGCTCACTCACCCGGTTCTTGTGAGCATTGACCGAGGCATAGCGGACAGTCCCCGGAACCCGGCCACATTCCGAGGCTGTAGAGAAGAGACAGCACCTTGTCCACATTGCTGACCCTACCACCACCCGGCCTAACTGGCCACCCCATCCTGATACCCAGGAGCCCAGGCAGGGGAGTGGGCCAGGCTGTCACCTCAGGGTTGGATGGACTGATACTGAAGGATAGACAGGCCTGCTGAGGTGGCTACAAGGGAAACAGTGAGGTATCCCATACCACAGAGCGGGGAGAGCCCCCCCCACCATCCTGACACCCAGTAGTACTCACAGGCCGGACGTCCCCAGTGGTGTTAGTGTACTGCCGGGCCAGCCCAAAGTCCAACATGTAGCACTTTCTGTAGGTGGAGGGCAGCCGGCCCATGGCAAAGTTCGACTGTGGGAAGACAGCAGCAGTGAGCCACTAAGGAATTGCTACGCCTGTGCTGAAGGACCCCTCCCCTGCCCATGGACTCTCACATACACCAGTCACATGAGTACGACCGACTGTGGCATCTCAACAGAAGAGAACGTGTGACTACCCTCAATTTAGAGATACAGTAATCGGGTGATGTCCAAGGCTGAGGGGGCATCTCTGAATCACAGAACTGGTCAGAACCAGCTTTGAGCGCTGGCCCATCCTGCTCTAAGTCCTTAGCCCCCCCAGCACACAGTGGGGTGAGAGCTGCCCTGCTGGAAACCAGCTACTCCACATCCTTCTTGCTGTGTGCTCTTGGGCCACTCACCCAGCCTTCCCAGGCTCCTCTTCTTACCTTTTTATTCCTTTAATTAATTAATTTATTTATTTATTTATTTTGGGTTTTCAAGGCAGGGTTTCTCAGTATAGCTCTGGCTGTCCTCAAACTCACTCTGTAGGACAGGCTAGCCTCGAACTCATAGAGCTCCTGCTTCTACCTCCTGAGTGCTGGTATTAAAGGTGTGTACCACCTCCACCCCACCCCAAGCCCTGGTTTCTTTTTACCCTGTTATATTAAAGGATTTTACTTTGTTTTTCTAGCACCAAGATGCCACAGAAAGTAAGGTGTCTCCCCCTGACCTCATCACCTCTAGGTTGAAGGACTACACAGGGTCACAGGTGAGAGATGAAGATAAATGGAGAGCCCGGTGCTGGGCCTGGGTGGCCAAGACGTGAGAAAGAGGCGCTGTGGCTTGGTACAAATCAAGTGTTCAAAGAGAAGAAAGAGGCTCTCAAGCCCAACCACTGCAGCGGGAAGCGAGGACCCACAGACCAGGGGAGCACTCAGGCGCACCGCGAGGACCCACAGACCAGGGGAGCACTCAGGCGTGCCACGAGGACCCATAGACCAGGGGAGCACTCAGGCGCACCGCGAGTACCCACAGACCAGAGGTGCACTCAGGCGTGCCACGAGGACCCACAAAGCAGGGGAGCACTCAGGCGCACCGCGAGGACCCACAGATCAGGGGAGCACTCAGGTGCGCCACGAGGACCCACAGACCAAGGGAGCACTCAGGTGCGCCACGAGGACCCACAAAGCAGGGGAGCACTCAGGCAAGTTGCACACAGAGCAGGGGAGCACTCAGGCGCGTTGCTCACCGGCTTGATGTCACGGTGCAGGAAGCCCACGGAGTGAATGGCTTCGATGGACTCCAGGATCTGCTTGCCCAGCCGCAGTGTGGTGCTCAGCGTGAAAGTGCCCCTCGGCTGGCTGCGGCGCAAGTCGGCCAGGTTCCGGCCCTGGGCGGGGTGAACAGGATAGGGTGGGAAGGAGAAGATTCATCTCAGCCACGCTGACCACCCAGCCTTGCCCCACAGTGTACCCATCCCTTCAGGAACCAATGTCCCCTACCCCATGCTCCACCCGCGCCACTCTCCAGTTCTTAGGGAAAGAGGCAAGTGGGTGGACCCCAAGGACGCACCTGGAGCTGCATCACCACATAGTTAAACTTCTCGTTCCTGCCACAGCCAATGAACCTGCACACGTGGTCCTTCCCTGGGGGACACAGACACAGGGGCCTCCCCAGTCCCACTCCCTCCTCACCCCCGCAGGCTCTGGTACATTCCCTCTCTCTCTGTCTCTCTCTCTCTCCCTCCCTCCCTCCCTCCCTCCCTCCCTCCCTCCCTCCCTCTCTCTCCCCCCTCTCCCTCCTTCTCTCGCTGTCTCTCTGTCTTTGTTGAGCTCTGTGTGAATGTGTGTCTGTGTTTCTATCTGACTCTGTCTATCTCTGTCTCTCTCTGTCTGTCTCTCTGTGTGTGTCTGTCTCTCTGCCTCTGTGTGTGTGTGTTTTCTCTCTGTGTGTATGTCTGTCTGTCTCTCTATAAATGTGTCTGTCTCTGTTTCTCTGTCTTTATGTCTCTCTTTCTGTTTCTCTCTCTCTCTGTCTCTCTCCCCCCCATCTCTCTGTGTGTGTTTCTCTCTGAGTGTATATCTGTCTGTCTCTCTATAAATGTGTCTGTCTCTGTTTCTCTGTCTTTATGTCTCTCTTTCTGTTTCTCTCTCTCTGTCTCTCTCTCCCCCCCCCATCTCTCTGTGTGTGTTTCTCTCTGAGTGTATATCTGTCTGTCTCTCTATAAATGTGTCTGTCTCTGTTTCTCTCTCTGTCTTTATGTCTCTTTCTCTCTGTCTCTCCATTTCTCTCTCCATCTCTCTCTCTCTGTGTGTGTGTGTGTGTGTGTGTTTCTCTCTGTATGTGTATCTGTCTGTCTCTCTATAAATGTGTCTGTCTCTGTTTCTCTGTCTTTATGTCTCTCTGTCTCTCTGTCTCTCTGTCTCTCTCTCTCTCTCTCTCCACACACACACACACACACACACACACACACGCACACTCGTTTGTGGCATGTATGTACACCACGACCATGCCCACCTACTTCTTAGGTGGACTCTGGAATCTGAACTTAAGAATTCCTCATGCTTGCAAGGCCAGTGCTTTAGTCTTGGAGCCGTTAGCCATCCCTCTGGTACACCCTTGAGCCCTGTCCCCAGCAGGAAGGCCCCGCCCTTAGCCCACCTCTTTCCCAACACTGGCTCAACTGCCCATGATCCACGTCACTCTGCCGTTTCTAGCCCAGGGCCTCCCTCACGCTCCATCAGTCCCATCGCTCTCCTAGCCACTGGTCCCGCTCTCTCACATCCTGGCTCCACCCTCCTCCTTCCCACGCCCCGCCCCAGGCCGGTACCTTGTAGCTTTTTGAGCACAGCCACCTCCATCTTGAGGACCTGCTTAGGCTGTTGGGCTGACTCCACCTTGAGAGCCACGTTCTCCCTGGTCAGCAGGTCCATGGCCTCGTAGATCTCACCGAAGCCCCCGCCCCCGATCTTCTTCAGCTGTGGAGGAGAACGGTGCTCAGGGATCAAGCTGGACAGCTCCTACCCGACCGCCACTGATGGTGGGTGTGTCAGTGCCCAGTCCTCTCCTCTGAAACAGACAGCTCAGCCCAGAAGCATAGATCCCTCCCAACACACAGCTCAGCTCCGGACAGATAGCTGAATAGGAGCAGAAGATAAAAGACACCTGGCTTCGATCGGACATGGAGACATGGAATGACACAGGGCTCTAAAGATCATAGGTCAGCCTGCATCTTTTCTTCCCTAAAAGGAGAGTGGGGCCAAGGGTGTAGCTTGGTGACTAGAGTGCTTACTTAGCACACAGGAAACCCAGGTTCAATCCCCGGCACCACATCCACCAGGCATGTGGACACACCGATCATTCCCAGCACAGGGAAGAAGGCAGAGGCCAGAAGATTGAAGTTCAATGCCAGCCTGGGCTTAGCCTGGGATATTTGAGACCCTGCCTCCAAAGAAAGGAAGGTAGGGAAGAAGAAAGGGAGGGGCCTATGGTTAAGAACTTAGCAGGTAAAGGTGCTTGCTGCCAAGCATGACATCCTGAGTTCGATTCCCCAAGGCCACAAAGGGAGGAGAGAGCTGGCTATCCAAGTTATCCTCTGACATCCACACACATGCTGGGACACACGAAGCCACACCACACATCAATAAATGTCAGAAATATTAACAATAAAGGACAGGAGAGAAGACAGAGCTATGAGGAAAGGTGACTTTTCTTGAGTCAGGGAGAGAAACAAGGAAAGAGACTGGAGAAGGGCAATGAGAAACCAGGGATCCTTCCTACTCTGGACGGAAGCTAGCCAGACAGCAGAAGCCTTACAACCAGGCAGGAGCAGACCTAGACCCTTGTCATGGGATAGCTCTAACTATGGAGACAGTAACCTCTTCCACATCCTTTTACAGCTTGCTGTGTGTGAGCACAGATGACAGGGTAGGCGAGTGAGGGGCTCACAGACATCACCGGTTTCCTAGGCTCCACAGCACAGGTGAAGAAGCTCGCCTAGCTCCCTACAGTGCACTGAGGGAAAGTCACAAGGCCCAGGGCCTGAAATGCCTTGGCTGGGCCACAGGTAGAAAATAACCAGGGACAGAACCCATGGGTGTAGAATCCGTTTCGGGGCATTGCTGACACACAAGCCATCAGAAAGAATCCCTGCAGGCGGAACCTTCCCCAACTCCTACCCTGCAACTTCCCACAGCCCAACTTCTCTGCTGGTCTTTCCCCCAAACTGAGCCTATTCTTTCTCGATTTGCCATCTACCCCTACAGCAGGGGTCCAGTCATCTGCATGTTTCTAGCGTCCTTTCCTTCCTGCCCTGTGATGAAGGGCATACTTTTCCACTGGCTACAGTGACCCTCACATTTTGGGGGATCCATGAAAACATTTTAAACTTGCTTTCAGATCAAAAGATAAAGTCATGAACTTTTAGATTAAAGAGAAAAAAAAACTCAGTCTATAATATGAATATATGACTCTCCATACCAAGGCAGTCATGAAATACAATCTTTAGTATCCTGATATAGAAGGGAGATACCATCACAGCAAAAGCAACCAGGACCCATGAATGTCACAGGCAGATCTGCTTAAAGCCCCCTTAACAGAACACTATTCAAAGGCTTTGCAGACCGCATTCCTCCTCTCTTTCTGTATGTTTTAATCCCACCTCTACTGGAAAACCTCCCTAAACCAGAGACGCTCCACCACATGAGAGCCACAGTTTATTTGGAATGGACACCCTGTTTCTTGGCCCCACTCTGGACAGCCTAGAGTAATCTAAGTCTCTCAAACTTTTTGAGCCTTCATTTTTTTTTTCTACCCAATAAGAGAATCAGTTTGAAATGAGTCTTAAGGACCTTTCAGGCCTAAGGTGCCGATTCTCGGATGGGCTGATCTTGCTGACAGTATTGTTGCCACTGACTGGACCAGATCTTGTCTTCTGACCATGGGAACTTAGCAAGTTAGCTAATCACACCTATGAAGCAGGGGTGTGCTGGAAGTTACTGTAGGTACTCTATCAGTTCCTGATATAACCCTCCAAAGGCACTTTTACAACCTCAGACCAAGAAAGGCACAGAAGAAGCACTAAGATATTATTACTGTTGCTTGCTATGCTGGTTGCAAGGACCACCCCTCCCCCCATGAACAACTTACTATTGTATTTTATTTAAGGACAAAGATATTTTCTTCCCAGTACGCTGACCCTTGTTTCAGGTTGCAGTCCATCTCTGGTCCGTGATTCCTGGTTCCATCAATCCCACCCTTCCCTGAAAATGGCTGCAAATGATACCTAGTCTCCCCAGCCCTTCAGGGGAACAAACAGGAGACAGTCATGAGGAAAGTCCAGGTCTGACATACATGCGCCTCCCCTCCACCTCTCTGCCGTTTCCGTCACAAAGCACAAGGTCTTAGTCTGAGCTCAGTGTGTGTCAACAATCTTTTTTTCTTGCCTTTCAGTACAAATGTTATTCAGCCTACCATCTGCCAGACACGGAGCTCATGTGCCAGGACCTGGGGTCTTAAAAAGGAGCGTTTCTCACTTTGCCAAACACCCCTTCCTTTTATGGCTGCCCCGGCTCCTCCTGTATTTCTGTTCAGCTACTGTCTCACTCTTTCTCTCAGGATAACCCCCTTCAGGGGCCCTAAGAGTCTCCTCTTTGACACCCGCACTCCCAATTCTTGAAAATGTTACCACTTTGCCTTTCTCCCTGGACCTCTAAGGGACCTACGCAGCCGGATGGCTGTTGCCATGGAGATCTCCCTGCACCCAGGCCCCACCCTCCTCTCCAATCCAGCACCCTTAGTGAGCTGAGCCTCACCACACCAAAGCACAAGGACGCGCACACGCGAACACCATGACTGCACACGGTGAAAATATGACCTCTGTGGTTCTTTCTTCCCCTCTGGGTTTCCACTTCCATGCAGACCCACGGTCGCACACACTTTTCCCACACCATACTATCCCGCATTATCCCACCCTACAAAAAAGAGGACACCAGGGTGCTCTGAAGCGATGAAGGGAAAGGTTTGGACGGAGGCTGACTGACAGTAAATAGGGTTCCCTAGACACAACCACCGCTCCAACCCTTACATAGCCCCCTCCCATCCATCCTCCCCCAACGAAGAGACTTGGACTACAACTCCCAACAGGCCAAGGAGCCTGAAGTCCTGAGTTAAAGAAACAAGGCACGCTGGGAGATGGAGTCTCGGCGTGTTGCACCTGCCGCAGGAACCCGGGAAGGGAGGAGGGTGGATGGAGAAGATGGAGTGCGGATGCGGTGGGAGCAGCCTGCAGGGCATCTTTCCTCAGACCCAAGCCTTCCGTCCTCTGCGGAAGCCGAGGAACACATGCTCACTCAATGTCCTTCCCCAAGGTGCGGCAAAGAAGGAGCCCCCTCCCCCAACGCCCTCCTCCGCAGCCCAGGCTCTGCAGGAGTTGTTCAGGCTGGACTAAACCAGCACTACCAAGCTCGGGAAGGGATGAGAGGGAGCTGGGTTGGAGAGAGGGTAATGGGAGAATGTGTGGGCAAAAATAACCTTTAAGCAAGCAAGCAAATAAGCTCGGGGACACCTTCCACTTATGGTAAGGGCTCCAAGGGCACCAGTCTTAGAGTCTCCAAGTCTCTTCTTCTCCCTTCCCAGACCCCTCCCTCTGCCCGCTAGGTCACTCACCACCTTCCAGCGATCTTTGACCACGTAGTTGGCCGGCAGGATGTCGGCCTGCTCCCCTCCCCCACTCATGTTGGTTTCGTCCTTAAGAGCAGCCGCTAGGCACTGCATCCGCCAGCCGGAGGGAGGGGTGCCCGCAGGGCCTGCCCTTGGGGGGCCATCTACCTGGGGGGAGTGAGGAGCGGCAGTGAACAGCCTGGCTGCCACCCTAGACAACCCGACAGCTCAAAAGGGAACTCCATCCTGCTGGTGGGCACCCTTCCCATGCCTGGGCAGATGCTCCAGGAGTTACTGGGGGAAATACTCCTGGGATGGAGGTCGGTGGAAGAGAGAGTTATAAACCACAAACAGGAGGTATGAAAAATCAGCAGCAGGACACACACACACACACACACACACACACACACACACACGATGAAAACAGGAGAGTGCAGTGATGTGTGAAATAAGCCAGTGGGGGAACCGCTTACCGTAGAGACATTCCAAACTAATGAAGGAAGATGTGTTAGCTAGCTGGCATAATAGCCTGAGACCCAAGAATGACTAGCCTGAGTCACTCTACCTGCTGAGTAGGGTAAGCCATGGGATACCCCACATCAGAGTGGCCAGCCAGCCAACCAGAGATGTGACCATCAAGAAAAATGATGACAAGCCCCTAGAGGGTGGTGTAGAGGCAGATGGCCTGTTGAGAGGCACATACTACACTCAGTGGGAGCTGACCCCGCTGGCTGCCATAAGACGGGGGAAGCCAGGATGTGTGCTAACCGTGACACAAGCTGTGGATTTCAGAGGGATGGGACCCCAGTGGCTACTCCACAGTGGCCAAGGTAGACTGAACTGGGGAAGAGCAGAATAGTGGGTGCTGTCTAAGGGAAGGCAGACTCTTCCCTTACCACAGGTCTGGGTAGGCAGGGATGAGGAAGCCCCTAAGCAGCTCTTCCTAGGTCTGTCGGGAATCAGACAGAAGGAATGCAGCTTCCATTGTGCTTAGGTGGATAAAGTTGAGTACTGGAGACAGTATCCCAACCATGAGATCCACTAAAACACAAGTTATCCAAAGAAATGTGTATGTGTGTACATCTGTGTGTGCCTGTGTTTGTGTACCCCTCCATATGAGTGTATGTTAGTGTACATGTGTGTAGGGAAGGGACCAGAAAAGATGAAATTCTGCCGAGCAAACACAGGATTTGGAACCAGCATCCTTCTCATCTTTCCTCTACTGATACTTCATGTACTCTCTGCCCCACTCCAACCATGACCCTGGAAAGCCACGCATAGGAGTGGAGGAAGTCATTCAGGCTGGGGACTGGGTATAGCAGAGAAGGAAAGGGAAGGAACGAGAGAGGGAAAGGCATAGAATTTGTATCTAGACATCCTGATAAGGGCAGGGTGGTTTGTGAGGCCACTGAGACAGCCTTCACCAGGTCACTGGAGTACCACAAGGCGTATGAAGAGAAAGCATCTCCGTGAGGAAAGACACTGTTACTCTTGATAGCTTTGTTGTGAGATGACAAACTGAGTCCCCCCCAATCCTTACAATGCCAGGGTTGTGGGGTAGCAGGAGTTTGGAAGGTGGTAGAGACATGAGGAAGATGGAAAGAGACAGAGTGGGACTCTGGAACATAGATGGGGGGCAAGTCTGAGGCAGCTGGCCATGGTACCACACACCTGGCATCTCAGCACTCTGGAAGTGGAGGCAGAAGGATGAGGGACTCATGACTAGTCATGGCTACACAGTAAACTCAA